>CAUYQG010111963.1:0-33859 GCA_963574415.1 Tarsius wallacei | reverse complement strand
CACTCTGTCACCCAGACTGGAGTGCAGTGGCCGCTCCCGACCACCGCAGCCTCGACCTGCTGGGCTCCGGCGATCCTTCCGCCTCAGCCTTCCAAGTAGCTGGAACTACAGGCGCGCGCTACCACGCCCAGCTAATTTTTTGATTTTATTGTAGACACGAGGTCTCGCCAAGTTGCCCAGGTGGGTCTCGAACCCTCAGGCTCAGGCAATGCACTCACCTCAGCCTCCCGAGGCGCGGGATTACAGGCTGAGCCACCGAGCCCGCCTAGATTCTTTTTCAAGATGATCATCATTCCAGTAATTTCTAAAGTTTGCATAGTACTTATGACTTTGCTAAGTGCTTTCATTGTTTTATACGAAACATTGCTTTATTTTGTTCTCACAACAATCTTATGAGAGCTGTAATATTACTACTACCAGTTTCCTAGAATAAAAGCAAATGCTCAGAAATGCTGTGACTTGCCTATCACCACCGAGCCAAACACCTGCTCCAGAAGCCAAACACTCTTTTTGAGCAGGTGGCTTGGCAAACCACCAAACCAGTATGAGGTGGGAACACGAGTGCCAGGAACACAGCCTGGAACTTGGGAGTCAAAAGACTAAGTTCAAGGTCAAGCTTGACCATTGCTAACAGTGTGTTCAGAAAATCATCTCTGGGTCTTAGTTTTCTTGTCTATGAAGATGCTAAGGTCACCAACAGTTGTATGCATTAAAATAGGTAAAGTGCATGAAAATGTTCTATAAGCCCCAAAGTGGTATACAAGTCATGCTAGTGTTGTGATCATTTTGAATCTTGACAGAGCCACAAAATTTTCTCTACAGAAACTTAGATGTCACTTTTTCACTTTTAAATGTAAAGTTAATTTTTAGGGGGTACAAAATGAATCAGAAGTGACTGACAGCGTCAACCACCAAATGGAACAAAACCTCTTTTTTAGTACTTGGCAATATATTGGGAATTTGGATTAATTTCTTTTAAACTTGTGATATTTTTAGAATACCTAATAAATTAGAAAGGGTCATTTATCAAAATGGATACCAACTATATGATAGAAAATGCTAAACAAATATGAAACAAAGCACAATAATTTAATTTTTCCTTATAAATGGGTTTTTAACAAATTATTCACACAAGCAAGTTAAAACTTTCTCTCCTTGTATAGTTTTATAAAATCTGTTAGTGAGCATTCTTTTGCTTTTTTGAACAATGAATTTTTAGTATATTAAACTGAATGAAGCAGAGAGGAAAAAGTATATTAGCAACTGAAGCTAAAACATGGGGGGGGGCGAGTATTTGGTATTACAATCCTTATGTTCCAGGAAACAATTTATTCTGCATTGCAGAAACCCTTTACTATCAATAATAAAAGAATAGCCAAAAAAAAAAAAGAAGAAGAAAAAAAAAAAAAAAAGAATAGCTAAGGCTGAAGAAACGAAGATTTTTCTTTCAGTTCACTCAATACACAAGAAACATGCATAGTTAAAATACTATAAGTATTTTAGTTAATCATAATAGTATAGAAAAATATGCTTTCTTTAGGATTTTAATTCTTAATTTATTTTTCTTACACAATGCTTTCAAAATTAACCAATACGTCAGTTTTGTTATTTGAGCTAGTTTGGTATAACCTCTCTACTCTACTCCACTGATTTTAAAAAGTCAGTCTTTTATCCCTCCCGAAACGTCCCCATTAAATCTTTGAGTACATTTTCTAATTATTCTTTTGGAAGCTGAAAATTTAATTACTCAACAGATTTCTATAAATTAGTTGTAAAAATAATAATTCTCTTTTGATTAAATTAGAAAGTCCAAGGGCATATTGACATCCCTAAAGCATAGATGACATGATGATTAAACCATGATTAATGGAAGGTTCACAGAGAGAATCCTTACTCCACACAGTCAGCGCTGCGGACGCATTCAGGGAGCCCTCTGTGTTGGCTGCATAGCAAGTGTAGTTACCGGCATCCTGGATGAAGACAGGGGTGATCTGCAGACCCCCAGATTCAAGAAGCATGAACCTAGGAATCCGGACAGAGCCACTGGCCAAAATGTGGTTTTCTGAAGAACAGTAGAGAAAACAGACATGTTAGAGCCATATACTTGACAGAAATGTTAGCGCCATAACCAGGAAAATAACTTAAGAAAATAGTCAGAATAAAGTGAAAATTTCATGCACAAAAATAACTGAAGTAGTTCCCCTTAGCATTATTTAGAATAACAAAATCCAAGAATATCCTAATTGTTCCATATCGAGAATTTTGGTTAAACCTATTATGATCTGTAAATGTGATTATTTTTGGTGATGGATTTTATTTTTCTTTATATGTCTATATTTGAACATTTTCCACATAAAGCTAATATTAAGTTCAAAATAAGAAAATAAAACAGAGGAAATACAGAAAATCGGAGAAAACCCCCATCCCTCTTATTGATCTGCAGTTTTCTAGATCTTTATGTTTATGAACTGTGTTTGAGCGCACGGATTGTACCTCTGAGACTCGAGAAGCCACCACGCAGTTTTCCGGTAGCAAGGAAAAATAAAACTTTTGACATTGTACCCAGATACAGTCCACCAAGTGTGATTAATCTACGCGACTCAACACGACTCAACACAGACTCTGTGCTGTTCGATTACGGCACTTGTGGCAGGAAGCTACAAAGACAGCCTGTGATATGACACTACCTTCCCAGAACTGAGCATGCAGTTGGGGTTAATCTTCACACATCAAACTGGGGAGGGCATAAAAAGACACTGCGCTAGAAGCATCTGTCTTTCTTTAAAAAATAAAAGGACATGATTCTTAATTTTGAATATTATAAAGAAGAGCTCCATATTACAAATGGGAAAACTGAGTCCTAGCAGAGTTACTTCAAATCCAGTGCTTAACGTTTCAAGGATCCCTACTAGGCCGGGGGCATTCTATGAGGGGCTTGGTAGAGGAGAGTGACATTAACACTATTTTTCTTATGTTATTAATGTGTGTTTCTGTTTCTAGAAGGCAGGGGGCTTATCTGTCCTATTTATCCTCATACTTCTGGCATTTAGCACCTGTAGGCATTCAATAGATGGTTATTTCATCTTTACTGGGTGAATAAGTGAGTGAATGAATGAGAGAGAGAATAACAAAACACAACCTATGACCCAATGGATTCATTTTCTTCATTGGCATGCTGTTGTAGAAAGCAGAAGCTACCCACCTCTCTTCCATGTGATGGCAGGTTTGGGAGCCCCAGACACCTCACACCTTAGAATGGCCATCATCCCGTCAGTGACTGTGGTGTCCATTGGACGCTGGGTGAACACAGGAGCTATATCTGAGGAGTCAAACAACAAAATGATCAGCGCCTCATCCTCCAGAGATGGTTAAGGTATTCCACATGGGTTTTATAGAACCAATCACAGAATAACTGTGGCAATAAAACATGAAAACCTTCGGAAGTGACTATAACCCACCATTATTTGTCTCCCAGGAATTACCTATCTTTGTTTACAGCCTGAAGAGAAAATGTAGTATCATGATGAAATGGATACACAGTGAGAAGGTGAAGGGACCAGGAGAACAGATTTAGATGAATGTTAAAAAGAGGAGTAATGTTTTTTTTTAGGTGAATGAATGTTAAAAAGAGGAGCAGCATTAATTTAGATAAACCACACAAACTTCTTTCAATTTTTAAATGAAAGAAAAAGCTAATTTTTGAATATAAAATGTCATCCACAAGATGAAACTTTCACACTTTCTAAGAGCTGTTTTGAAAGTTAAAGTAACCAGGTTTCAAAGATTTCAATAAAGATCAATCCCTGGAGGGGTTGTGAGTCGTAAGTACTGGGCTTACCTTACTGTACTACCTGATAACAACCAGCAAATCCTGTACAGCCATGATCTCCCAAGTCCTATGTGAAGGTCCTGGGCTGGTGCCCCCATGGGGAGAAGCAGGCAGGCCTCTAGCAGTCCAAGGCACAGCTGCCCGCCTCTGCCTGCCTCTGACCAGAGTCCCCCAAACCACAGTAAGGCCAAGTGACTCCACTGCCAAGGCACATCTTGATGCTGATCATGACTCTACCTCCTGTGCGACCACCTGAGTCCTAGGTCTTGCCCGACGATGCAGGGCTTGCTAATTGGTCTCAGTGCTTCTGTGCCTGTTTCCCAGTCCATGAGACACCCAGCCTTCAGGCTGCCCGTTGAAAGCTACAAAGCTACAAAAGCCTTTCTGCCACAATCAAAGCTCCTAAAGCCTCCCACTGCTCTTGGGCCCTCTGGCCCCCGCTTATCCCTCCACCGCCTGCATAGCCACTGTGCTCCATCAGGCTCCATCCTACCTGCCTCCTTTACCTGCGTACGTGCCGAACTTGCTCTCCAAGGCTCTTGAAGCCCGCCCCCCCCTCCCCGCACTGTGACATTTACATTCCCAAGATTTCACACGACTGGCTCCTTCTTCTCTTCAGGTCTCTCCTAGAGACCCCCTTCCTGACTGCTGCCCAGGGCAGATTCGCTGCTCACTCTGCCACCTCACCTGTTGCCCTCCTCTCAGCGTTCCTGCCTGGCTGGAGTCATTTTGTCCTTTCTTGACATTCTCCTCCCTCCACCACCCCCTGTCCTGGAAGCACAGGAACCTCACCTGTCTTCCTCACAGCCATGTCCCCAAAGCCCGATCCACAGGGCCTGACCCAGACGCTCAATAGCCGTTTGCTAAATGAGCTTATAAATATCGATTTTTTAAACACACGGTTTCCTTTTATTAAAGGTATTTTAATGTAAAAATTTCGTTTAGCAAAACTCTGTACTTACAAAACAGATAACTTAGCATCATCAGGATCACTTATTTGTTTGTTTACTCACCAGTTGCCATGGTAACCAGTTTAAGGGGCATTTTCATTTACACTCCCAATCTGATCTTCCCGAAAATCCTGTAAATTGGACTGGGTTGATCCCATTTTAACAGATGGGAAAACTGAGGCTGAGAGAAATTAAGTGATGCGCTCTAGGTCACCCTATCTTCTAATTCTTAGGTCTCTCACTAAAGGTGGGGCCGGCAAAGTACAACCTGTGGGCCAAACGCAGCCCGTTGCTTATTTCTGTAAACAAAGTTTTATTGGAACACAGTCATTCCCATTTGCTTAGAATTGTCTGTGGCTACTTTCACACCACCATAGCAGAGTTGAGTGGCCCATGTCCCTCAAAGCCTATTAGGCCCTTTACAGAAAAGCTTGCCAATCCACACCCCAGAACATTCTGGTCCACAATTACAAGATAGGCTTTAAATAATTCTACTTGATCAAAACCCAGTTTCTGGCTTATGTACTCATTATTATTACTACCGCTTGAAGCAATATTGGTTTCTCAAACTCCAAACTGGAAGACAAATTTGATTCCTGGGCAAGATTCAAGTAAGTGACCCATAGTTTACCAAAAATGTGTAAGGATCTACAAGTTCTGGATGGTAAAAGTCATCGGCCAAGCACACAATGACACCGATTTGCTTTCTCAAATAGCTCTCACACCTGAGGATATCAGTGTTTTGCTTCCCAAAGGGCAAACATGAAAGGTATAATTCCATAATCACTAAATTCGACTTCATTTTAAGAAGAACAATATTGTATAACCATGGGAGATTGAAAAGAAAACCCACAGATACAATGAAAACCTTTACCTTTATTTTATTTTTCAAAGGCAGAGTGCCAAGGTATTTCTGTTAATGGGATAATAAAAGAACCTCGCAAAAGAACTATAATTGTTCAATAAAACGAAAATAGAGAATGAATTTAAAAAATAAAAAAAAGACCGAAGAAAGAGATTGGGAGTGAGCTATTCATTCCATCCAGAAAAGTGAGGACTTTTTTTCTACTTCTCCTCAAGAAAGAAGAGGGCTTAGTGCTGGAAAAAGCAAGGCTTGCATGAGAACAGGGAGGGCACCAGGGATTGGGGAAACGACTGGGTGCCATTGCTGCTCATGGGCTGCAGTAGTTTCCCTGCAGGACCCAACCATGGGGTCAAGGTGTGCCTGAGGCATAACTCTCCGTCGGGCCACCTCTGGCCACACTGCTCTGTCTGCTTACTTCAGGGGACTGAGCAGATACCACCATTTTCTGTGTGTTCTAGGGGGCAAAGGGTGGGAAGCTCTGGCCTGAGGGCCCAGGCTAGCTGTCTGGCTTTACTGATGGGGGTACTCACTGGTTACTTCCAGATAGGTGTGGGTCTGGATTTCTCCTCCTTCATTACTGGCAAAGCACTGGAAGATTCCAGAGTCCTCTGGACGCAGCTTCTGAATGCGCAGGCTCCCGCTCGAGAGTACTTTGTAGCGGGAATTCTGGAGCTTGCGGATGGAGATGGCATCCTTGTACCACTGGAGGGTGGGAAGGGGGACCCCTGGAATGGAAATAAACGTCATTTAAACAATTAATTCCTTATATGAGGACCGAGGCACAACTGTCCCAAAGGCTGGAAGGGCAATATTTTAATAGGCATTCTCTTGTCTATTAGTCCTTTCAGCTACACTGGAAGGAGTCATTTCTCTCATCTTACGAGAAGAAACCAATACAGAGAGCTGTGAAGAGCTCCAAGCAGCCAGGCTCTACTCTGAACCGGCAGAGATTGTGCTCTTGTTTGGAAAGAAAGGGATTCCAACGGCGACTGACTCCAGTGTTCAGACTAAGAGGAAGGCCTGTCTGCAGAGCTCGATTCTGCTGCTGCAGGAGGGCCTGGGCCCAGGTCATCAGGACAGAAGGCAGGATGCAGGTCAATTCCAGGTCTGCTCCTCACTGACTGTGGCATCTTGGGCAGAGTACATTCCTTATCTCTGTCTCTGATTCCTCAACATGTGGGCAAGGAAATAATAATCATGACTTCAAAAGGCTTGAAGGTTAGATGCTGTCTTTTGTTTTGTTTTTTATTTATTCTAAAGATGTAGGGTACAATTCAGGATTAGGTATACGAGTGGGCATCATACAGGTAGAGTTGTTTGGGCCTCTCTTTGGTCCCCATTTTCCCTGGCTTGAGTCAGTTACCCTTATTGATGTTGTGTCCCCCTCTCCCCCTATCCTGGAAGTATCCTGCTATTGCCAATCTCTTTCTTATAGTATTATGGTAAATGTTCAGGGTCCACTTATGAGTGAGAACATGTGGTACTCTGTTCTTTGTTGCTGTGATAAATCACTGAGTATTCTTGACTCTAAATCCATCCAAGTTCATGTGTTTGTCCTTCTTTATGGCTGTGTAATATTCCATTGTGCATATGTGCCACATTACGTTTATACATATGTACATATGAATGAAATGCTTATGCCTGGCACATGGTGAGTGCTCATGGGCAGTAAGCAATTCATTATGACACCTAACGATGATAAAAACGAGTGCCACTTTTTAAACACCCTCGGTTGAAGGAGTTGGATATCACTTGACCTTAACAGAATTCCACCATCTCCAAGTGATTATTGGGCCATGCAACAAGTGGAGGAGATGTGTTTGGTCCAAGGTCAATGAGCCACAAAAGGAGTTACATTGTGGACATAGGAAAAATTGCTTTAGGCCATAAGACAGATGCGAGTCTAGACAGATGAGGAGGTAAGGCTGCAGGGTGGTGCCATCCTTGCACCCCAAGAGCAAAGCGAGTATGGCACAGAGACCAAGAGAAAGGTGGGGGGGGGGTGGAAAGACTGAGGTGAAATGCACAGCACCCTCCCAACTGCCCCTTCCTCATCTCAATGGTGTTAGAGCAAGAAACAAGGCCTCGAGTCAGCAAGGCTGGCGCTACACACGTCTAGCCAGCCCTACCCAGAATGAGACTTAGTGTTGGGTTTGAGAGGGGTATACAAGTAGACAAAAGATGAGCTCACAAGGGGTAGAACCGGAGTGGTCAATGAAAGGGACTACCCTCGGCCTGAGGGCCTGAGGACTCTGTTTTCGTCCACTGCACGTCTGTGGCCAGTACACATAACCCAGGCATTGATGAATGAATGCTGCCACAGTGTTCCCTAAGGCCCTCACTGCATGGGACAAGCCCTGACTGGGGAAACACTAGGCCCTTCTCTGGGTGGTTTCTCCAGGTGGCCAAGGTGGTTTCTCCAGGTGGCCAAGCAGCAGTGGAGGACTGCTTCCTGGGGACTTCCCCTGGTCCTTCCTAGAGTCACAGAGGGTTCAGCCCACCCAGAAAGTAGAACTGAGTAGAATAGAGAGACTCTGTGTAGCAGCAGACCAAAGCACACGAGATAACAAAGTCCAGAAATGGTAGACACATGTGTGCCTGTTGTGGGTCTGTGGGAAAAGTGAGGAAATATCTGGACTTAGTTCTAGGTCTCAGATGGTTCTGGACCTCAGTTTCCCAAAACATAAGATGAACTTAAATTTTTAAAAAATACATCTTCACATGATTTGGCGGAAAGCACACCAAAATCCCTTAATTTAAGATGCTGTGTAGATAGGTGTCAGATGTCTACTTTAATAAATAAAGTTAATGTCATGGAATATTTCAAGATAATGTGTTCTCAGATTCTGTTCTTTGCCTTAATTATGTTTCCTGTCAGTTTTCATTAAATCAGGAAATTTTTAAAATCCATTTCAAGGTAAAAGCATAACCAATTCATGTACAACCTCATAATAGCAGTTACATAATGTAGCTTTCATAAAGAATAACCACTTCACATGCTGTTATAGTTTCATTGTCAAATTAAAAGAAAGCAGTAAATTACATGATGACAATGCAATGTTGAAAGACCTTTTCTACATATATTTATAAGTCTATACTTAACAAGCAGTTTACCCTGTAGAAATCATGCCAAAAAGAGCATTCTCTTGTCAGAGGGAGAGTTAAGATTGTCACTTATTGAAAAATAATTGTTAGTACATAGGGAACTAGGAGTATTTCTATTTTGGGGAAATTTAATGTCATAAACAGAAATCTTATTCCCCATAGTATTATATACTTATTTCTAAAATATAAGCATGCTAAATATTTTATAGCTTTGCATTCACAGACTTGTAGGCCTTAAGAAGCTGGCACTTAGAAAGAGAACAATACAACCATAGTAAGAAAATATTTCCATTTAAAATTCATATTACTTTCCTCTCACCCCTTTCTCCCCTCCCCTGCACTGCATCAGCAGAGCTAGAACAGAGAAGAACAAAACAGATCTGTAGACAGCAGCCATTAGGCACCCACCAGAACCACCACTGAATCAAGTCCTGCGGCAGCAGCAGTTGTTACAAAGCATGAAGTATAGTGAGGAGGGTCTTCTAGGAAGAGGCTGGTCTCTACCTTTATCACCGACACTGGAAGGATGACACACCACTCATTTTCAGAAATAACAAATGGCACCCATATGGTTGTATGTACAGACAAATGGCATTTGTTCTATGTTCCAGGGTCTCAGATCCTGGGGGAGGCCTGTGTCCTGGCAAGGATACATGCTTTGGTGGCTGATGGATTTGGGGTTGGATTCTGTCTCCATCACCATGTGACCCTAGGAAAGTTACTTACCCAGCATTTAATAAGCAAATCCCATGTGCCAGACACCGGGGAATGATTTCACAAGAGAAATATCTCATTTCACCTTCATGGCTCTGTGCCTTGGACACGTTACTTCACCTTACTTTCTAAGACTTGGTTTCTGTATGTTGACAGTGAGATAATACCATCTCTCTTTGGAGATGTTTTGAAGATTTACAGAATTGGTGGTCATCATTACCCTCCAGGCTTTAAGGGGTAGAAAAAAATACCCATCCTTATGATGGACAGGTATAAACAACAAATAAAAGGTCCTTTTCATCTTTTGACAGTTGCCAGAACACAAACACAGGTTTTGTTAATAAAATTGCCTTGGCAAGCCTGTTTCAGTTAGGGGGTTTTGTGTCATCACCTGTGCTGCCCAATATGAAATGGTGACCATGGATAGCTAGTAATCAGGGCATGGGGATGAGGGGTGGAACTATCTGAATAACAAGGGAAAAGCTGATCCAGAACTGAAAGGGCAGATAAAAAAAGGGAAAAATTTCTATTAAAATACTATTCAGTCATAAACAAGAAACATGGATTGAACTGGAAGCCATTATCTTAAGTGAAACAACCCAGAGAAAGACAAATACCACATGTTCTCACTTATAAGTGGGAGCTAAATAATGTGTGCACATAGACATAGAGTATGGGATGATGGACAGTGGGGACTTGGAAGGGTAGGGGTAGAGGGCGTGGTGAGAAATCACGTAATGAGCGCAGGCACATTCATTTCTACATCAAAAGATCTGACTTCACTATGCAACATATCAACATAGCAAAACCACATCTGTACTCAATAAAATTTTACAAATAAAATAAATGTAAACAAATGTCCCTTCCTACAGAGTGGATTTGGTCACCAGTCCCAATCACCCCATGAATGAGAATGAATTTTCTGCCCCAAGTCTTGGGGGGTCATGCTTTTGTAGAATCAGAGTGTTTGAAGAGGAATCAACAGGACAAGACTGAGTCCTCTCTGTTTGGATGGATGGGGTGAAGCCTACCTTTTTGATCCCTTGGGTAAATATTCGTATCCCTGTTTAACAGATGAGGAAACAAAAGCTCAGCAAGGTCAAGCGTGTTACCCAAGGTCATTTGCCCAGTGACTGAGTTTCTCCAAGGTCTGTTCTTATCCATCACACTCAACGTCGCCCTAGAATGAGGAAACTTCTGCCCTGGAAAGGTGTTTTAATTCCTCCACATCATGGCTCCTCATCCAACACCGTCTCCACACTCACCCATGGCTCGACATGCAATGTCCACAGTTTCTTCCACTTCAACTAAAATCCGACTCTCGGGTTCAGCAGTAAAATATGGTGGCTCTTTAAACAAGAAAAAAAGAAAAGCGCCTAAGCAAAAGAATGTATCAGAGACCACACAGCCTGAAATACTTTGAGCTCCTCTTCAATACTATTTTAAGAACTTCGTCATTAGTTACCATTGTACACACAAACTCAGACTTCAGCGAGCAGAGGCCAAAGGCAATTTATATTCTAAGGTTTCAGAAAGCAAATTACTACTCAGGCTGATGGCTACTTTTCAGTTTATGGGCTTGAATCATGGAATATCTTAATTCACATTTTAGAAGGACTACCCCAAGAGGTTCATAAAGGTTTATATTTACAGCACCGTATTTTATAGGCTAGTTTGCTTCAGTATCTAAACTAAACACCAACTCATGAAGCATGTCAAATAAAGTGCCGGAGCAAGGCGCCCGGCCTGTATCAGGGAATAGTGCAGCCCATTAACATATTTTTAAAAGTCTTAGCAGTTCTCCTCCAAAATATAGATTTAATACTTCAATGGAATGTAAAATAATAGCAAAGAGAAAAAAATAGGGGACCTCTCATGCATCTTTAGTAGCAAAGGAAACTCTTAACCACTTGTATATCTCTAAATACTCCACTTGCCTGCTCAGCAAAAAAATTAAAAATTTAAAAATTTAAAAAAAATGGTTGCATTAAACAATGAATTTCCTTGGAGAGTCAATTGTGATATTTTTCTCAGTTTATTCAGCAGAAATTCAACAAAGGCATGGCCAACTTTGTCGAGTATTAAGGTGGTAGTGATTTCATTATCATGATAACAAAAGGCTGTTGTATTCACTTTCAGTGTGATAATTAATTTCTGGAAACTGTCTTCCAGAATGGTTTATTTTCATTGTAATTGTGTTCAATGTGGATAATATAGCTTGGCATGCCTCCTATATTGACTGTATCTTCAAAGCAAGGTGGAACCCAAAGGAGAAAAAAGAGAAATGAAAACTTAGCATTTCAAATAAATGATTAAGGAGAAAAGGCTGAAGGTTTCTGAATGGAGCAAAGTTAGGTATCAATTCTGCAATTACCTGGACCACTCAAGCAGAAACAATCTGCCTGAATTATCCACTCTGGCTGAGAAGGTGGCTGCAAATTCACTAGATGGAAGCAGAATCCTCTACTAGTTTGTGTGTGTGTGTGTGTGTGTGTGTGTATAAAAATACTACAAAAATGTAATGCCCACATTTTTCAAACTGGTCTTCACTGCACAGCTCGTGTATTCCCCATTCAGTCACATTTCCTTAATCAATAATAATGAAGGCAGCGTTATTTATATTCTAACTCTACAGTAGCTGCATCCTGTCAAGGTCCTTGTGTGCAGGCCCTGACCCATATCTATCCATGAACACTAAGTCAATACCCCCTGTCATGATCTGATTAAAGGGATGCGAGGGAAAAAGGAAAAAATATGTTAAACATCAACATCTGCTTAGGATTAATTAAGGTTTACCTTTTCTTTGTTAAATATCTTATTTTTAGATAACTGTAGAGTCCCATGCTATTATAAGAAATAATACTGAAAGATCTCATGTATCCTTTACTTAGCTTCCCCCAATAACAACATCTTGCAAAACCATAGCACAGTATCAACCCGGAAATTGATATTGATACAATCAGCCTGTCTATCCAGATCTCCCCAGTTTAGCTTGTGCTCAGGTGTGGTATGGAAGAGAAAGGTGTGTGTACAGTTCTACACGTTACTGCATGTGTAGGTTCACGTGCCCACCACCACACCAAGATACAGAATGGGCCCATCAGCACAAGGATGTTGTCTTTCTCTAACCACACGCACCCACCCCAAGTCTCACCCTTACCCCCGGCAATCACTAATCTGTTCTCCATTCCCATAAATTTGTCATTTCAAAAATGTTATATGACTGGGATCACATGGTACGTAACTGTTGGAACTGGATTTTTTTCACTCAGCATGATTCCCTCGAGAGTTATCCAAGCAAACTTTGATTATGTAAAGTCCATATATATAAACAGTTTGCAATACAGGACCAGACTGCCTTCTCTGAGATCCTGACTGCAGATGCTGTCTAGCCCAGCACTCTGAGCTTCCCCTCAAGTGCCAGGAAAGGATGTTGCTGGGATCAGAGAGAAGAGGGCTCCACACAGTGGCCCGAAGATGCCTCAGGCTGACCAAGGCCATGGCCCCAGGGCTGGGACACGCGTTGAGGACCTCTAGGCCCAGCCAAGGTACCTCTCTCTGAGCTTTGCCCTCCCTCTGCCCTAGCCAGTTAGCACACGGGCCTGGCACACACTGTGCTGTTGGATGCAAATTTATCCCACTCCACATACTCCCCAGTACCTTGGCCCAGGCAAGGTCTGGAAGGGCAGCCTGCCAATGGTTGCAGGAGCCAATATCTTTGGGAGTTTTAGTAGTTCAATGCTAGGAAAGCTAAGAGTAGCACCAGCAGGGCATGTTTGTTCACGGTTGATGCTCTTACCTGGTTCTGGAAAGCTTTCCTGGTAGCCGAGCAAGCAGAGTAGGCATGGAGCTGCCAAAGGCCCCACAGGCCCGCACAGCCTCTGGTCTTCATTCTAGTACTTCCTGCCTTGTATAGGGTACAGTTCTCAGCGGTTAGGCTGACCCTTTATATTATCCTAACTCAAGAGGTGCTCAGAAGATTTTTCTCCCTATCCCTAACTATTGTCTTTATACATAGTCAGCTATAAAGAATATGATATGCCAGCCATATTAACCATGAAAAGACTGAATTAACAGTGGGGGAAACCCAATGTGAATTAGTCAACTTGTGCATTGACTTTTTCAACCACTCACTCTTCAAAGAGCAAGAGGGCAAGCATATATCTTAGCTAATGGGTACAATTCTTCCTAGAAAGGGTAACACTGTCAACACAGGCCTACTATGGACTTCAAAAAATTGATCACAGTTGCAGCCAATAAAACTAAGGACTGAAACAAACACTTCTATCTCTTTTGAAACAAGATGAAGACATCAGAAAAAGGTTCTCCTGCCTTGCATGAAATCGGAGTGTTAAGAAAAGGCCAGCACAGGCTGTTGGCCTTCCACATGACCCAGAGCCCATGGCAGCTGCTTCAGCATCGGCACAAGTTTCCAGTTCCCTAATCTTAGAATGGGAGATGGGGATACCTCCCAGGCAGCCCCCAAAACAAGGGTCTCCATCAAATCACCCCACTTTCCAAAATGCAAGGGTGACAAGGTACAGGTTTGGACCTGATGGAGGCAGCCATGATGGAGACAGCCCACACACACCAAACATGTGTCATGCTTCTGTCCCTGGGACTGGATTTTGGCTTCTGAGTTGCAGGGCGTGTCCTGTGTTGAGCTCCCCACAGGACCCAAGATGCTCCCTGCTCTGTTTCCCTTCCTCTCCAGAACACCCATCCTAGGAAGCAACAAATCCCATGGCCTGCCCTTGGCTCACCTTCCCTGTCCATGCTTGTGTGCTCTGTCCACTGTAGTGAGCAGAATAGCACCCAAAAATATCCACACCCAAACCCTTGGCACCTGTTTGCTCTGTTATGTTACAAGAGGGACTCTTCAGAATGATTAAGGTATCTGACCTTAAAACAGGGAGATTGTCCTGGGTGGGCGCAGTCCAATCACATGAACCCCTAAAAGTGGACAACTTTCTCCAGCTGGAAATAGGAGCGATAAGGTGGAAGGAAGAGCGAGAGATCCAAGTGTGAGAAGGACTTGGCCCACTGTACTAGCTTTGGAGATGATCCAGGAGTGAGTAGCTCTGGAACCTGGGGAGACCCTGGCCAGCAGTCAGTCCCACAACCACATGAACTGAATTCTGCCAACAACCTGGAGGAGATGGGCAACCCAGTAAAACTCACCCCCTCTCCCAAGTTTTTGAGTGGGTGGGAAGGAACCAGTGTGTTAGGATACACACCTGTGGGAGGAGGGTCAGTGTGTGGACAGCACTGCTTTGTGTGTGATGAGGAGAAAATGCTGCATCTGTCGGTCTGGAGGGGAGGACGCTTATGCTGCATTTCACTGAATCTAAGATGCTGCTGTCCTTAGTTAGAGATATTGTTGCTTTATTATCCCCAAGAAAGAAAAAAATGCTTCCAGAGATTGTGTGAAACATCTCAACTTCAGAGACAGTAAATATGAAAAATGTGTGTCATGTAATTGATCACTGGTAAATAACTAGTACAATGTGATGTGTTATAAAAGAGTTACGCTAACAGCAAACAAAGCTGTGATTTTAGTACTTCTGTGATAGACATTACTTCATTTACAAATCTTCACCATATGAGCTAGTATCACTATCTACATTGCTTCCATTTTACAGATGTGAGACTGAGGGCAATGGAGACAAAGACACTTGTTCAAGCCAGTGAATGGTGCAATGAGAATCTAAACCCAATTCTACCTCGAGAGCCCACATTGTTATACATCATGCAACGCTGCCCCCAGTATGTCCCAGAGTTTATGAGGGCATGGCTGACAGAGCATCAGTCTTTTTCCTGGTTAACAAGTCCAAGAAATTCACAGCAGAGGTGATGATGTGGAGGAGTCTTGATGGATAAACAGCCTGCACTAGCTAGGTAAGGTGGCACCTAGGGGCAGAGGGGCACTCATCAAAGCACAGGCATGAGTAGGTGCTCAGGGGTCTGCAAGAATGTGACCCAGACTTGGCAGGCCTCCCCCAGAAGCAAGCCTTTGGACAAGTTTGATGCCAAGATTTTTTGGCAGGTGATGGAAACATCATTAGGGGATTGTGGAGGTCAGCAGAAAAAGAGCACGTTATCATGGCAGCTCCTGCTGTGGGCAACTGGAGTTTCACTCCAGGGGGAAATTCTGGAAGCCAGTATAGAGCACAACTCCATAAGGAGTGGGGCGCCTGGGTATCTACCGCCAGCTTCCCTCAGATGCCCATCGAGGCTGCTCTGGGGGGTCCATCCCAGCACTTCCGCTGGCCAGGGGGGCGGAGCTAGCTCCAGAGCCCAAGGAAGCTGCGGAAAAGACACGGAAGTCAAACACCAAGGCAAGAAAGGCAAAGGACGTGGGGGCCGCCTCTGTGTGGTCAGGGGCAGCAGTGACATGGAGCGTGGGGGGCCACGCGCGGAGTGGGGAGAGCGGAAGGAGATCCAGAGGGTGTGGAGGGGCTGATGGTGTGACTGTGACTGGAAGCAAAGCTCTGCGCTCCAGTTAAAGCCACAGACATTAAGAAATGCGGCGGGGAACTTGACAGGTGGGGTAAGCAGCCTCAACCAGTCTGCCTCTTCTCATCAGTATGAAATAAAAGTAACTGAGAGCCAGTTTGTTTCTGCTTTCTTTCGTCTACATGTTCACATCAATCGCTCTTTTGACAGGTCTGCCGGTGACAGCCCTGTGGAATCAGCAAGATGGCTGGGCGTGGGGTCATAATCTTACCAAAATCGCTCTGACTTGTCAGGGATACTCTCTTTGGGGCTTTCTGTATGCTCCAACCATAAAATCCTACCTGTCATAGCAAATTCTTATGAATAAAAGAATTTAAATAAACATCGTAAGTTGTTGAAGTGTGTTCGTGTACCTTTAAAAGTCAGAACACAGAGAGATGCTAACTCCGGAGAACACAAAAACAATCTGCTTTGGAATTCAGATATAAATGCAAAACCCAAGTTCATATGATAGATTTAAATAATTTAAAAAGGAATTATGATTGAAACAAACATTCTAGTTTACAAGAAGATGTATTTCTTCTCTTGTTTAAATTACCTTAAAATGTTTTAACACAATATAGTTTTGTCTACTAGAGATTTACAGATCACAAATTTTAATTTTGGTTCAATCTATAATGTGCTGTGCTTATATGGCTATAGATCAACCTTGATGAAAAAGTCTTTGCAGAGAATAGGATGTGATATTTACATCTATAGCAAAAGAATGGATGAGAACAGCAGCAAAAGAACTAGCCCAGATCCCTAGTGTAGAATCAACAATGATTTGTGACTCAAAGCCTGCTTTCTCTGATACTTTTAACATTCTTATACTTCTTTCAGAGGCACTGACAGGTTTGCATTGCATTGTATTTAGCAGAGTCATATTCAGGGCACAAAGTCATTTCCTAATGATTTGAAGAAATGGGTCATGATCAAGGCAAATGATCAAGGCAAACTGCCTTTTATGTGGTATTCCTTATTACTTTCATAGGAAGATAGAAGCTTATTTTTGTTTTTTTCCCTTATTTTGCAAAGTGGTCAACTGTGAAATATATTATTTAGGGAGCTATTGTTCTCCAAAGGTTTCCTTCTTATTTGCTCTTTCCTATTTTTAACTCTTCTGACTCCTGAAGAGGAGAGATACAGATTCTCCTTCCTAGAGTTGACCTCTAAGGCATACTTTCATCAGTAGTGACCACCTCCGAGGAAGACAGGTCACTATAATAGTAATCAGTCACTTAAAAATAAATGGATGGCAGCAGCTGGAAAAATGAGAGAAGGACACTTGCCTCACAACTTAGTGAAATCTTATCATAATCTGATAATAAGTTTCGAATTTCCTTAGCCACCATACAATGCCAGGCAACTCAAAAGTACTTCATTTTATCTCCTCATTCTCCTTGGTTCAGAAACAACACTTCGCCCATTTTTAGAAAGCATCTCTGTTCTCTCTTTTTAGTTTAACAAAAGGTAACATCCAATAGTTTCAAGTTTTCTTCTGGGTCAAAAAGTAACAGCAATAAGAGAATAATTTCTGAACACTGATCATAATAGCCAAGTAAGCAAGCATTATAGAAAAGCTTAGCGGCGTAAAAGCCAAAATAGGAAGTGACATATATGACAAGGATTTTACCACTCTATTTTCCAAGCTTTATGATTGGAAGTCTTCAGAAGGACATTTCTTGGAAATACTCAGAGCATCAACAGTTTGGATTTAATGGATTTATGGTCTTGGAAAAGAAGAAGGGGCTGTATTTCAAAGATAAACTCAGCCTCACCTCCATTTGCTGAGTTAAAAACACGGTTGGTGAGATACAGGTTCTACTACTTTGCTGTCCCAGAAGCATCAGTGTCGGGATACTATCTGAGGATGCTGACAGCACCATTTGCTGGCTTGGGCATTACCTATGATAGAAAGAAAGGCTTTTGCTCTGGCCGGTTCAAAAGTGCCGCCTCTCAGCACTGCCTCGCAGATGTACATCCCAGTGTCTGCAGACGTCGGGTTACTGATAGTGAGGCGTCTCCCAAAGCTGTGGAGTCCACTGGTGATCTTCACTCCATTTCTCTTCCAGCTTACACTGAGCTCTTCCACAGGCCTGTGAGAACAAAGGGCATTAGTGACAATAATTGTGACTCATGTAGGTGGCAATAATAATAATTTCAGGCATTCAGCACAAGCTTGACAAAGCTAATTCTACCAGGAACCATGGCGGGTTGAACAATGGACATTTAAAAATCAATCCAGATATAACTCTACTCCCTCACGGCATGCATCAATGAAACATTCTGCTCAAGGGCTATTGAGCAAGGATAGCTAATTGCAGCAGCAATGGACCGTAAGTGCTAATGATTCCGTTTGCTCAGGAAAAGAATGTTTAAAATAAATACTGCTAGGGGACACAGCTACATGGAAGGCGCGCTCATCCAAACTTGATTCTGGAGCAACCACAAACCAGACAGAGAACACCTAGGACTACAGAGGAGAAGAGCAGTTAATTCTCTCTGCTCTCTAGAGACCTCACCTCCTCTGTCCTCCCTAGCTGGAGTATCACAGGAGGCCCCCGCTGCCACTCAGAACCGCACTGAAATGCATTGCCTGGTTGCAGTAGGAAGCTTGGGGAGATGTTATGGCGTCCAGTTGCCTCTCTGCCCATAGGATGCATTCACAGCCCAGACGGACAAACAAGACCACGATCACTAGAAGACTGAACTCCATGTGCCATCATCTCCTTCTGTCATCACCTCATCACAGGCAATATGTCTTAGTATTCCCACAGGAAGACATGCCATGTACCTGGCACTAGCTATGCATTCCAAGGTGGTCTCACTGGACCCAGCCACCACACTTCTGTTGCCTGGAGGAACAACGATGACAGGGGCCATGGTTTCAAGTGTGCCAGCATCACCTGTGGCAGATAAAACAGATATTCTTTAAGTATTGAGTGCCCCCTTATCTGTGGGGGATATGCTCCAAGACCCCCAATGGATGCCTGAAACTGAAGGTAGCACTGACCCCTCTATATATATGATGTCCTCGACTTTTGATGATTCAACTTTAAAATGGTACAAAAGCAATACATACACAGTATGCTCCTTGACTTATGACAGGATTATGAAAGTGAGTACATTGTCAACTTATTATATTTTCAGCTTATGATGAAGTTATCAAAACATAACCCCATCATAAGTCAAGAGCATCTATTCAATGTTTTTCCATATACGTACGTACTTATGATAAAGTTTAATTTATAAATTAGGCACGGGAAGAGATTAAAATAAGAACTAATAATAAAACAGAACAATTATAGCAATACACTATAATAAAAGTTATGTGAATGCTGTCTTTTCCTCAAAATATCTATACTTACCTAAACCTATGCTCACCTATTTTCAGCCCACAGTTGACCGAGGGTAGCTAAAGCCATGAAAAGAGAAACTAAGGATAAGGGGGACTAATGTATAGAAAAGAGGATGACTGGATCATGACAAATGAAGGATATTATCAAGTCACACCAACAGGAAACCCAGAACCTCATGACCCTACCTGAACCCACTATGAGGAGCCTTGGGGTATAGTTGTTGTCTCTGGATTTATCAGACTGCATGAGATGGGGCCTAACCATAGCCAGAGTCTCCTCTGGTGGAATCCACAGCCTGGAACTAGAGTGCGTGGACACTGACAGCATTATGCTGTGCTCGATGCCTTGTATGGCTAAGGGACTTTGTTGGGCTTTATTTAAGCTGTTCAGCACTTTCCAAAATGCTTGCTGGCTTTATTATTATTTTTTTATTGATTTAAGACTTTGCTTATTGAGTTATCTAGTCTGCCTACTATTTTCAAATTTGTTCAATATCACAAATATTTCATGTGTCAGGCACTATGCTAGGCACGGTGTCATTAGACAGCAGCTGGCTTTCTTACAAGGGTCCAAATGTGATTCCCAGGAGCAAATGTATTAAATAACAAAGCGTTCAGTTCCGTTACTGTAGTTTCAATCCCTTTTTCTTTTCTGAAAAGTAAATATCCTGAGTCTATCCCTGTTTTGAGTGCCAAACAATAAATAATTTAGCTCATACTTCTGGTGACGAGGGGGAAAAATATGACATATTTTTTGCTACTTTTCTCTAAAATACATTTAACAACAAAATTAAACTACCCACAGTAGACTTTACTACTGTTTATTTAGGGGAAATGAAGACCAATCAAACATTTCTAGAACAGAGATTTCAATAAAGAGTGGAGATGTAAGACACTGGAAATACAAATAAATTTAAATGACTGCAAATGCAAGACGTTTTATTTGTACTTCATGCTGAAGAGACCCGCCACAATTGTGAGCAGTGGAGGAGAACTGGCGAATGGAAGGGTCTAGACTGCCGGGCTGGCAGTGTGGTAAGGGCCATGGAGAGAAAACAACATCGAGGAGAGGACTGCCCTCTTCTCAACGCTGACTTCCCACGGCTCTGTGTCCTGGCTTTCACGGCCTAAGCAGTATGTGATTTCTGCATTAAAGGTGCGGTGAATTTTAAAACAAAAACACAAGCTTGATGCAGGCAGAGCCAACAAATTCGTTTTGTTTAACCTATACCTATGTACAGGATGTGAGGCTGAATCTTATGTATCCGTGGGTCCCTGGAGAGCTGAGGCAGCTTTCACCTTCCCCAAACTCGCCTCTGCAGCCAACCAGCCCTTCAGGGTTGCCCTGGACACCTTCCTGCGAAGGCTCTCCCCCTCATAAAATTGTAGAGATTGTTGGACTCGTTATCAGATTTCTGAGAAGATGCCAAAGTAGAGGCACATTCATGACGGGGCAAAGGACATAAACTGAATGCCAATCAGATTAACGACATGCCTGTCATCTGTGAAAGTCGCTGATGAGGAGAAACGGCCTGGGAAGCTAATATTTGCAAATAGTTATGAGAAGCGAAGGAGAGCAGCAGCAAATGCTGAAAGGTCACTGAGCAAGGTACTAATTTGGCATTAATCACTGCTCAGCCACGGTGGCAGAAGACGAAGCCCTGCTCGGCACTGGGGAAGACGCCTGGGGAGGACCATCCCCAAGCCACTAAGTCCCCTCCTCCCTGTCAGTGAGCCTCAGTCCGGGCCGACTTGGAGAGACTGCAGTGGACAGATCAGCCCTGAGGCTGAGTTCACGGCCCCTTAGGGACAAGTTGGGAGGGAACTGCATGTGCCACTCCATCTCGGGTTTGAGTTACATGACAGGAGGACGGGCAGCCCATAGTTTTGGTTCATATGGAACAGCGTCTGTTATTCACATCACACTATAAGCGCACACAAATACATTTTCAGAGTACTCTCACCCAACAGAGGACAAGTTGAGTGACTTGTTCAATTTAGGGTTAGTAAACAGTTGGTCCTCTAGCCCTGCCCTTCTAATCCCAGTTCCTTTGTTCTTTCTAATGCCAAATGCATGAACTGCACACGATATCTGGAGAAGCGTAAGGTGAAAGAGATGCAGATTAAAATGTAACAGTGCCTTAAAAGAGTAATGGGAACATACATACAAGGTCACTGGTAAGGTGAATTTGACTTACGGAAACTGCCACAGCAAAATCAAGATATGTAGGTCTTTTGATTGTAAAACTCATACATTTTTCTATTGAAACTGCGCAAAAACATTTCAGCAAAATTTTACGTAAGTGAACAGAATCCAGATATTCCAGTAGAAAGGATAGCGCTTGTTATAGTACACAATTCTGGTGTGCGTCCTTCTTTTAAAAATGGCTTTACATTTCAATCAAATTATGTGCACATAAGTTCAAAAGAACAGCACAGAGAGACTTAAAACGAAACAAAACCATCCCCCCTCCCCCAAGGCAATCTTTTCTAAATCTTTTAATGTTTAATCTTAGTCTTTAACTCCTTGTCTTTAAATTGTATGCATCTGTTGCTATTTCTCGATTTACCAAGAAAGTCTATTGACTTTCTGCTATGATGGATGAACTTTTAGTTCACACTACTTCACATATCCCCGCAAGTAGGATTCTCAGTTCTTCTATGATTTGCCTTTGTAGTTTTAGAATATATACAAAATACTCTACAAGATCTCTATCTATCTTTCTATCTCTTTTAAAAAGGAAAGGCAATTAAAAATCCCAGGAAAACAAAAAATCTGTAGAAGAAAGAAGCATAATTTGTGTATACTACCTAGCTGTGTAAAGGATGATCTTTATATAATAAATATAGGTACTATTTATTTCAACCTCAGAATCAATCTGTAGTAAAAAATGGAAGATGTCATTATGACTGTGCAACACAATGCAAATGTTATTGCCCATGATGATGTAAGCTACAGAAGACAGAAAGAGCAAAGAAGAAGAGAACTGAAGGGAAGGTGGCTCACCAGTACACAACAGGGTGTAAAAAGACTGTGTCTAGTGGCACAAGAAGGGTGGTGTGTGTGTGTGTACATACCTTAAAGTTACAACAACGAAAAACCTAAAAATGTTGTCTTAACTATATTTTGGGAAGGATGTATGAAGTATGAGTTAAGGGCTCATTCATCACAGCAGGATGCTAATAGATAATGTCTAAAAAGACAGAACTGAGAAAAGAATGCCTTTGGCGAAGGAGTGGGGAAATTGCTGCATTTTGTTTAAGTCTTTTGCACTATTCACTTTAACCTATTTGCAGGCAATCTACCGAGTTCCTTTTGAACACAAAGCCATCCCTTTTTTGTTCAGTGTGGAACTGTCATCCTGAGACTGTCCTCCACTGTGTTCTTGGGTAATACCACCATTCCCTGGACCTTACTGTCTCCTTCTTCATATCTTACGCTCTTGTTTTGCTGGGGCATCCTCAACTTTCTAAGAAAATTGTGTGTGAAAAAGGTAAATTCTCAAAGTCCTTAAATAATGGAAAGAATGATTTTATTCTTCTTTCACTTGTGGTTGGTTGTCTGAGCAGAAAACTCCAAGTAGAAAATCATTTTGCCTTGGAACTTTGAAGATATTGCTGAACTGTCTTCCGGTGTTCAATAATGTAGAGGGGAAGTCTCATACAAGTCTGACTCTCATTATTTGTAGATACTATTTTTGCTTGCTTTTTTATGTCTCTATCTGAACTTTTGGAATATTCTCCATATATTTAATATTAAAATGTGCCCAAGTATTGGGGCTTTTTTTTTTTTTGTACATTGTGCTGGGTACTTAATAGGCCCTTTTACTCTGTAGATGCACATCCATTTGCACTGGTTCCTTCATAATTTTCTCTCCTCTGTTTTCTATATTCTTGCTTTCTAGGTTTCCTATTGGTTGGATTTTAGGAATCTGAATTGATTCAATATTTTTCTTACTTTTTCCCAGTATTTGCCTTTTTCTAATTTTGGAAAGAGTCCCTCAACTTTATCTTCTAACTGGTCTTCTAACTTTTTATCTCTTAGCAACCTTATTGTGTGTCCCAAGAGTGTTTTCTTCTCTGATTGTTCGTTTTCATAGCATCCTGTTCTTTTTATATGGATGAAATGCATTTTCAAATATCTCTGAAGTTATAAATATCTTTTGAAGTTCTGCTTTATTTGTTTCCTCTGGCATCTCCCCCCCCCATTTGTTAATTTGATAGTTCTTTCATAGTAGAGGCTTACTTAAAATGACTCTTAAGTGTCCTTCTACACTTAAGAATGAACTGAGAGATGTCAATTTACAACTTCACTTTAACCAGGTGTAAAACTCACTATTATCTTGAAGGGACCCTAAATCCCAGAGTGTAGTGGTCTTTTATCTGGAACTATTCATTCTCAGTAAAGAGAAATCCTTATCTGTAAGTCTGTCTATCTATCGATCTATTTATTTTAGCTTTTGAGTGTTCTGATTACAGTGGTAGAGGTAGAAAGTAGATTGTTCCATACACAAACTATTAATGAATCCCCCTATTTTTAGCTCTAGGTCAAAACCAGACCCTTCATGAACAACTCTGCTCCAGGTGTTCCCAAACTTAGACCTTCTCCCCCAATGGTTATGATTCCTCTGAGATCTGCTTTCTGGATATTTGTTTTCATCCCTCATTCAGGAATGCTACTCTCCCCTTCTTTTTGTCATTGTGGACCCATGTCTCTTCTTCATTGCTTTGAGCAGTTTGTATTCCTTTTGTAAGCAAGAGGAGGTAAATAGATGTGTTTTGTCTGCCATTTTTTACCTGCCATAATGACTTTTCTACCATATTTTTTTCCACATTCAATTTTTAGAAGATGCAGAAAATATTTGAAATATTTAAGCATTTTAAAAGAATAAAACAACTTGTTTATTTCTGTTATTCCCATAGTATCTGAGATATAATAAACACTCAACAAATACTCAATGATCGATTAATTTGTCACAAATGTTCTTCAATAATGAACCACCACTACTGCCATCACTGCTACTATTGCCTTTTCCTCCAACATCCTCCATCCATGAAACATTTTAAAACGCTGTTTACCAATGTATGAAAATTATTTCCAAGAAGAATGAAAACAAAAGGGGAAGAGGGAAGGGAATTCCATTTTACCAAGCTCCCATATAGCTACCAACATCTTGCTAAATGATTTACAAATGTTGCCTCATTTAATTTGAAAACAATGCAGTAAGATAGCCATTATTATCCCCCTTTTATAGATGAGAAAATTGAGGCCCTAACACATGGCTTCAAATGATAGAGAGAAGCTTTAAATCAAGAATTACATTCATACAAAGTTCATACACTGTTTTTTTAACCTAATGCTGTCTCCTCCTAATAAAAACTTTGGTTGTGCTCAGGTAACCAAAAATTAAATTAATGAGAACACTCCTTCCCCCAAGCATTTCCTTAACTGAGACTTTACAGTAGCCTTCCCAACTGAGCATTTCCCAGGCTAGCTTTAGGTGGATGGAGGTGAGGACACTGAATCAAAAAAGGGTTTCTACAGAAGTCAGCAACACATGGGTACTAGGTAGCTTCGGAGGCAAAAGTCAAATACTTTAGATGAAGCCTCTCCGTAGTCACAGGAATAAAGAATTCATAGCAGAGGGAAATGGAACCTAATCCTAGGCAATTTCCCCCACATGAACCTCTTTACACACTGAAGAGGTTGAGTAGGGAGAAGCTGTCTAGGTTGCATTTAATTAAAAAGTATATTTAAAGAACAGCGAGTCTCTGAAACAGTAAAAAGTTCAAAGTTAACCTGAACCGCTAAGCTATGGAATTACTGCAGACAAAGTAGGATAAATGGAAAACACCCCGTTTCACTGCAATCAAGAGCCGTGCTTTGGGTGGGGGAGCAGGCACATGATAAACGGCAAGTCGTGGAGACTCGGGATTAGGAACACAACAGAAGTGGTGGGAGGTGCTGGACCAGACCTTGAAGGGAGAGAGGAAATAAAACCAGCCACGTGCCTATCATCCCAGGCAGAGGAAACAGCAAATGCAAAGACCTGGACGCAGGAACATGCTCCGTGTGTTGGAGGAGCTGCAGGTGCCAGCACAGCTGGAAAAGAGAGGGCGGGGGTGGGGTGGGGTGGGGGGGGATGGTGCACTGACAGTGGCGGGCTGGCTCAGGCGGCGTCTAGTAGGCCCCTTTCTTCTGGATGAGGAGTGAAGCCACTGGAAGGTTTGCGGCAGAGGAGTGACACGACATGACCTTAGAAGAGTCAAACTCTGGATACTGTAGGGAATCAACTGCAGTGGGCAGAGGAGGACAGCCAGCAGTGTGAGCGCCCATGCAAGCCATGGAGACCTCTGGACTGGCAGGAGCAGAGCAGATGTCGTAGAACCTAGATTTAGGACATCTTCAAAGGCAGAGCCAAAGAATTTGCTGATGGATTCGCTACAGGGACAACTGTGGAGTTGGAAACGGAAAAGGGAGGTTACCATTTCTGAAATGGAAAAGCCTGGGGGAGGGGAAAGAGGAGGCTGTGGGTTGACATTGGGGATTTGGCTTCGGGCACGTTAGATGTGAGATGTCTATTCACCAGAAGGCTCAGCAGCCACCCCTGGATACCCTCCAAGCTTGGCCTTTACCCTCTCTGTTCCTGTCTGGTGCACCCTGAGACTTCTCGAGAAAGGTGCTCACTTCCTGTGGACTGAGGAGTTTCTGCCCTGGCCAGGCATGGGAGGGCCCTCCTTGACTATAAGTATAGTAGCCTGTGGGCAAGTCCAGATGGCCCCACACCATATCCTTGGGGTGCATTTTGCCCCACGCTGGGCTTGTGCCCAGAGTCCCCAACGACTGGGAGTGGGAAGGGCACACCACAAGCACGCCCGTCTACATTTCCAAGATAACTGCGTGCTGAACTCCAATGGCATTGTGCTTCCCCAGCAGACCCTGCCTTTCCCAGTGCCACATACCAGGTCCTAAGGCGTTCAGTGTGTTGTCTCTGGACACCTTCTTCTGGTCTTCTCTAGACCGAACCTTCTACTTACCCTGGGGAGAGTTGTCCCTGAGGTCTGAAGCAGATGCCTAGCTTGCCTTGGCTACTAACAGCCTCCAAACTCACCCCGCCATGCCCTACTCGAGGCTCCCTTCAGGTCTTCCCAAGTGTCTGTTTTCCACTTGAACTTCCCCATAGTAGGCTAGCCCTATCCTGAGGGCATACGGTGTTGACCTCACCACATGCTGAGCCTCGAGTGCTAGCCCTTCTTCTCAACCTGTTCCCACCTGGACATTGGGTCGGGGAATGGGGTGGCCAGGTCCTGTGTGCAGATCTCTGTCCCCCAACCCACTTTCCCCCAGTCCTTGTTCCTTATCATTTCAAGCTTTTTCCCCTTCTCCAATTATCCTAGATGAAGTTCCCATGTGCCCTACACTGAAAGGCATTGTTTTAAGAACAGAGTTTAGAATCCAGTGGCTCCGGGTTACTTGGGGGCAAGTTACTTAACTCCTCTGAGCTTCATTTGTAAAACAATACCCACCTCACAGGGGCATTAAAAATGGGAAAATGTATGTGTAGATCCATATGTATGTATTACTATCATAATTGATGCTTATCAATGAGTGCCTGACATGTAGGAAGCGCTGCACAAACTTCCTATCACTGTGAAGTTGGAAACAAAGCCCTGGCTCTCTGCTCTGTTCCAAGGTTTCCTTCAGCTCTCCTGCCAGTGGTGTCCTCCTTGCCATGGCCTGAAGCTGCTGGGCCAGCGTGGCCACTCTTCTCGCATATGTGAAGAAGAAGAAGAATGCTAAAGCTGAACTTCAAGGGAAGGTCTGCACTTGGGGCTCTGAGCAGTCACATTTCCCCAGAAAGATCTCAACAGCTCATTTAAAAAGTGTTCTTTCTTCAGGAAAAGTCTAAGCCCTGAAAAAGCAGGATTTTCCAGAACATCTGGGACAGAAAATCCTATGCTTTGGTTTTCTCTATGAACACCACTATCCTGAGTGTGCCAATTCATAGCTGAGTGGTCCTGGCAGATATTCCTCAGGAAATCTTGGTGGCAGTCAGCTTGAACAGGGATGAGGTTGTGGGCCATTACCTACACTTTGCAAGACTTCCTCCTATGCCACATCAGAAAATAATGAGGTCAAATGTTGCCCCAACTAGAAGATGCTTAGTCATATTTTCCCTAAGACACAAAATTTGTGCATAACTGTCATGTAAACACGTGCAAAATGAGTAATATGCGTAGACGTATTCAACAAGAGGAGGCTTTGTTGCAAGTATAAGTGCCACACACTCTAAGACTAAAAAGAATATCCAGGTTTTCAAATCTTACTCTATATCTATAGGATTTTTATTTTTGTAAAAACAGGATCCCATCAAAAATAGCTAACATGTAGGGGAGTCTGTAGGGCCATTTGAAAACTCAAAATCCTCCTGCTCCAAAAACAGTTGGTTTAAAATTTGTAGAAAGAAAAGAGAACAAAAGATGAAAAACAAACCAAGGGGAAAAACCCTATTTTAAAAGCTCAGTGCTGAGCAGTAAGTTCTTTGGCTTATTTTAAACCTTTTTTCGACGTCCAATAATAGCATTTATTGATTGTGTTGTCCAGATGAGATAACAGTTTCAAAAATGCTTTAAAATTCTGCCAACTGGTTATCTGGAGAGAACAAGAACTGATCCTTCTCAAGCCACTGCCGTGGGGACCCTGGCTCCTTTGACATTGCCCTGGCTTACTGTGGCATCATTACTTGTTGGCAGGCCTGTCAATCTTCTGAAATAAGGAAGAGCATATGTGTTATTCATCCTTGTACTTAGCGAAGTGCCTAGAAGACAACAGCAAGTACTTGCTGAAAGAAGAATTAAGTCTTGTCCATATATAACACAGTTGGTTATTACTATCAGATCATTATAACTACAGGAGGATGACGACAATAACAACTGCCTCTTATTTTGTGTGCACGATCACAGGCATTGCACTGGTGCTGGGGGTGTGAAACTGAACTGGATGAGGTCCGTGTCATCATAGAGATTTGAACTCAGTAGAGGAAGTCAGCCAGGTGAACATAGCAAGTACAAACACATTGTTGTGGAGGTACCGAGAGGCAAAGGGAAGGGATGCAGCAGGACATGGAGTGTGGGTCTGGCATGGGGATCAATATTTCCAGAGGGAATTAGGAAAGGCCTGAGCAGGAAAGATGATTAGGCAGACGAGGAAAGGAAAGGCATTTCAGGAACAGAGGAAAAAGGGGAAACCCATTTGGCCCATATGAAACGTGAGTCATTATTTTGTTCAGTTCTATAGCTCAGTTTCTGCAGACAGACTGGTCACTCTCAACCTGCTTTCTGACAATGAAAAGAACAATAATTGGTCAGGCCTTTCCTAATTCCCCCTGGCTCTTGACCTTTTCCCATTCATAGAAGGCCTATTGATGCTCTTTTGGGGGATGTGTGAAAAGAGCTTCAAGGCACTTTACTTAAAAAAATCAGGTAGATTTGTATGCTTATCACTTGTCTTTGAAAACACGTGAGGTGAAAAATTGCCAGCAGTTCTTGATGGTTCAGGGGGTAACTGGGGTCTGGGGTGGCCAAAACTGGCCACTGAAGAGGTGGGTGGGTCATGCTAAGGAGCTTGGACTTTACCTAGCAGGGAATGAAGAGTCATGAAGAACTTTGAGGAGGAAAGTCATGCTCAGTTTTGCACATTGTCTATGGCGTGTGACTGGAAGGGAGGCTACAGTCAAAGTCGACCACAGGGTTTGGGAACAAGGTGATGAAACCTGAGGAGTCGAGGGCATTGCAAGGAGGATGAAGAAAGCGGAGGGGAGAATAAGAGATGGTAAGGAGGAAAAGGGCGGGGCGAGAGGAACAGAGCATCTAAAATCCTCGCTTCTCTCCAGGATTCTCACTGGATGGTTTGGTGCGTGGTGGAGAAGCGCATCAAGAGGGGAAGCCTAGGAATCAGTCCAAGACTGGGGTGGCAGTGTTGGCGTGTCAGGAGGGAAGTTCATGGGGAACATGGGTGCTGGCTGAAAGTGTGAGGCCATGAGGCCACTCCAGAAAGCATGAAGAATGAGCACGGGAAATGGGCCCTGGAGAGAAGTGCAGGGAACATTGACTTTAAAAGGGCAGGCCAAGGAAGTCCGCTAAGGAGTGGGAGTGGCCAGAGGAGGGGAAGAAGGAAAAGGAGGATGTTATGAAAGCTAAGGAAAGAAGTTATCATTTTTTCCAAATGGACAAGAATTCCCATATATAAAATCAAGGCTACTTCTGCTCAAGTTTAAGATAAATCTTTGAGTTTACCTTGTAGGATGATTGCTAAGGAATGCAGAGCTATATAGGTGAAAGTCCTGACTTTTATCATTATCAAGAAGGGTTTCACTGTATCACAGGACACATTTAGAACATGATCGAACTTGAGTCATTGTTGTGTTCGGTTCTATAGCTCAGTTTCTGCAGATAGACTGGTCATTCTCAACCTGCTTTCTGACAATGAAAAGAACAATAATTGGCTAATCTTTTCTGGTTCATGACCTTCCCCCATGCATAGCAAGGTACACTGGTACTCTTTTGGGAGATGACTGGAAAGGGCTCCAAGACATTTCAGTTGAAGAAAAGCAGGTGGATTTTTATGCTTATCAATTGTCTTTGAAACCCTGTGAAGCCTGTCATTTTTCTCTGCATTATTAAAATGGCATGGCAAAGAGATTAAGTGCTTTCCTCTCTGCAAAAGCATCTCAAAGCAACAGGTGTGTCTGAATGCTTGCCACCAAGGAGAAATGGCTCACACTGTGACTCTGAACCCCCTGGGACGTGTGTGTGTGTGTGTGTGTGTGTGTGTGTGTGTGTGTACTATCCATGTTTCATATATATATATATGCCCTTATATACATATATATCTCTCCAAGAACCTATATACATTTTTATTATTTTTGTTAAAATATGCTCAGTGAAAGGTGTGCAGGCAGTGGGCAGACCCAGGCCATGTCCAGCACTCCAAGAGGTGAGTTTCTTGAGGCAGAACTTGGACAATTTTGAGATGAGTTTTATTGTGAAAACTGAAATAAACCGTGATTTCTTTCCCAATAGGAAAAAAAAAAAAATAGAAAATTCCTCCCACCTTTCACTTCCCCAAATTCACTTTTTAATTTATATGTACCCAGCTTCTGAACAGGTGAAACTGGTTTATAAATTTCTGGGTTAATAATATGTCATGTGTAGAGGAAACTTTTCTATTCTTTTAAAAGCTGTCTCCTTTATAGTTCATCAGCCAGAAGCCAGTCACATATGTCAAAGGCATTATGATCATGCAGTGAGGGGGAATCGAGGTGTGCTGGGTGGGACTGGGGTAGGTGCCTCTGTGCACAAACCCAATCCTGAAAGCTCTAGCTGTTTCCTAGAGAAAAGTATGTCCTGGCTGACTAGATTCTTCTTGTTTACTGTGCAACGGTAGGAGGAAAAAAGAATGAGAGGAAATACACCAGCACATCCTATTTGCAAATTTATCATTACATGTACCTCCATTTTTATCTCAATATACTTCTCGACTTTTCTACTGACAAGAGATGATAAATAAAATAATACGACAGTCTGACAAACAATCCAGCACTTTCTTTTCTTCTCATTTATGATTTGAAAACTTGAACATTTGGAAATGAATGGAAGGTAACAAAGAATGTATTTTCTTAGGCTTTTTACTGGGCAGAGAAAAATGAAAGTGATAAAAGGCAACTCTACAGTTGGCCTATGTATGTGTTTATTTATTTCAGGATGAACACAAATTGATAAGCCATAAAATAGGAGTGCGGGTTTTGGAACTGCATGTCTGGACACGAGAGTGATCCAAATGCCTGATTCTAGAGATAATAGCGAGAACCTGCTTTTTATCTAAACAGAGAAATGCATAATCTACCCTTTAATAGTAGAAGAACCATAACCAGTAGAAAGACTGAGGCTATACACAGTCTGAGTGAACAAAGAGTAAGATGGTATTTTTTTACGAGATTAGGTCAATTTTCCAAATGGAGTTCTAAAATTACTGGGAATGTGACTGGGCACAATAACAGATCACTTTTAGCTGCAATAAGAAATGCCCTTGAATAATTTTGACAAGCATGCAAATCTGGGCATGGAGCCCAAGCCCACCAGGGCAACTGATGCCCATCTGAGGCTATTAGCAAGGACAATGGGAAACTGCAGGATGCCCTGGCAGGGGCCTTTGAAGCCTTGGTCCTCCTCCACCCCAACTGCAGGAGCTCCGTGGCAAAAAGTTCTTTTCAAAGTTGAAATGAGAGACACAAAACAACGAGAGATTATTAGTCTGGATGGCAAATATTCTCAGATCTGTCCATTGAACATCTTTGCATTTAATAAACTGGAACTCAGAGATCAAACCGTCTTTTGATTTTTTTTTTTTTTTTTTGACATTCATAAAACCATCACTTAAAACCCAGTGTTTAAGAAGGGCTGTGCGGCACAGCCTCCACTGTCCTGATGATCTTCCCTCTGCAGATTGGACGGTTCTGCAACAAGGCCTGTCCCCCTTCCTGCTTTGCTTTTCCCCATGGTACTCAACCCCAACTGACTTAACCCTTGTGTTTCTTTTGTTTATGTCTGTGTCTCCCCACTATAATGACTGACCATGTGCACAGGCATTCACATCTGCCCTGTTTTGCCCATATTCCCAGGACATAGAATTGAGCACCTGACATGTAGTAGGGGCTCAATAAACACCCGTTGAGTGGACAGAGTGGGACAAGGTTCTACTTCCTGGGCCTGTGGGAGAGCTCTCTGGGGCCAAATGTAGCATAACTGAGAGGTTTCCTTTTCAGATCGTGGTGCGGTCCCATTTAGAACTGCCCTGCTCCAAGGCCTCCGCCACTGCACGGGCAGCTTCCTTGTCACATCAGTCAAGACCAGGCACAAGGTGGCCATAGCCAGGCAGCCAGGGCTGCTTCTTCACATATCGCCTTCCGAGTGCCAACACCCCCAGTTTCAGCTGCCCCTGACCACGCAGCATTCTCTGAAACATCGCCCTTCCGCCTCCTGTGACCTGAATGCCCCGTCTGGATCAGCTTTCTCCATCCCTACCTCCTCCCCACTCCTACTGAAGCCTCCTAAAACCCTACCGACCCACCAAGGCCCAGGGAGTATGTCACCTCCTCTTTGTCAGCTTCCCAGTACCCTCAGTTAAGCAGTCTTTCTTTTTTGTAGTTGTGGTATGCTTCCTTTTGCGGGGGGGATGAAGTAAGCATGACCATTTTCAAGTACCCTGTTCGGGGCATTAAGCACACTGAACTGGCCTCCCCACTGTTGTACGACCACCACCACCTGTCTCCAAGTTTTTTCAATCTCCCCAAGTGAAACTCTGCACTTATTAACTACCTTTCCTCCTCCCTACCTCCTGGCAGCATCTATTCTACTTTCTGTGTCTGGGAACCTGACTCTAAATACTTCATGTAAGTGGAATCATACAGTATTTGTCTTTCTGTAACCGGTTTAGTTCACTTCCTACAATATCTTCCAGGTTCATCCATGTTGTAGCATGTGTCATAACTGCTTTCTTTTTATATATTTTATTTTAAAGATGTGGGGTACAATTCAGGATTAGGTAAACAAGTGGACAGTATACGGGTAAAATTTAGGTGTCCCTTTGGTCACTACTTTGCCTGGTTTGAGTTTTTTTTTTTTTTTGAGTTGGAGTCTCACTGTCGCCCAGACTGGAGTGCAGTGGCCGCTCCCGGCCACCGCAGCCTCGACCTGCTGGTCTCCGGCGATCCTTCCGCCTCAGCCTTCCGAGTAGCCGGAATTACAGGCGTGCGCTACCACGCCCGGAAAGTTTTTTTTGATTTATAGAGATGAGGGCTCGCCAAGTTACCCAGGCGGGTCTCAAACCCGCGGGCTCAGGCAATCCACTCACCTCAGCCTCTCAAAGGCGCAGGATTACAGGCTGAGCCACCGAGCCCAGCTGAGTCTTTTTTTTCTTAAAGCTGAATAATATTCCATTGTATGAGCAGACCAAATTTTGTTTGTCCATTCATCTGTCATTGAACTCCTGGGTTGCTTCTACCTCTTGGTGACTAATGAATAATGCTGCTATGAACATGTGTGTACAAATATCTGTTAAAGTCTCTGCTTTCAGTTATTTTTGGTGGAATTCCACCCAGAAGTAAAACTGCTTGATCATATGGTAACTCAATATTTAATTTTTTGAAGAGCCTCCATACTGTTTTCCACAGTGGTTGCCTCATTGTACATTCCTACCAGTAATGTATAAGGATTCCAGTTTCTCTACATCCTTGTCAACACTTGTAATTTTCTGTTGTTTTGTTTTCTACTCTTAATAATAGCCATCCTAGTGTGTGCGTATGAAGTGGTATCTCAATGTAGTTTTCATTTGAATTTCCCTAATGATTAGTGATTTTGAGCATTTTTCATGTCCTTATTGGCCTTTTATATATCTTCTTTGGAGAGATATCTATGCTCATCTTTTAAATCAGGTTATTTTTTGGTTGGTGAATTGTAGGAATTCTTCATATATTCTGGAT
>CAUYQG010111954.1:0-31229 GCA_963574415.1 Tarsius wallacei | reverse complement strand
TTTTTGGCATTCCATTCCAATTTCTGTAAATGCAGTAACTTCTTTTATCTCTCTGAGTATCTTACCTATAGTGCTTAGAAGGTTTTCCTCCGCTTCTTATCTTCATTTATTTTCTTCAAAGTTGTTTTCCTATGTGTTTGGCGTCTGTTTGTAATATTAGATACTTTCTAAAATCTGTTGATCTCTGGCTGGGTGGTGTTTAAGAGTGAAGCATTTCAGTATAGACTGGAAGTTCTGCTACATGAGCCAGATTTTGAGTGGTGGGCTACATGGGAGGAGAGGTTAACAGGGCAAGGACCTGGTTGCTTCACTGGGGATCTCCCATGCCCCCTGCCAAAAATTATATTTTTTCTTGACCAGCCAGTTTCCTCAGAGAGCAATCTGCTGGTCTCCTGGCCTGGGTGGTCAGATAAGGGTGGAGAATGTACCTGGATGCCTGCTTTTGGGAGCTGGGTGGGGAAGATTGCTGGGGAAAGGGGACTCACTATTTAATAGGTAGAGTTCCTACCTTCCTTCCTTCCTTCCTTCGTTCCTTCTTTCCTCCCTCCCTCCTCCCTCCCTCCCTTCCTTCCTTCCTTTCTCTCTCTCTTGTTTTCTTCGGGTGTCACTTCTTGCCCAGGCTGGAATGCAGTGGCATGATCAGGGCCCACTGCAGCCTTGACCTCCTGGGCTCAGGCAATCCTTCTGTCCTCCCTCCCAAGTAGCTGAGACTATGGTACATGTCACCACATCCAGCCAAGTTCTTAATTTTTTTTTGTAGAAACAAGGTCTTTCTATGTTGCCTCGGCTGATCTCAAACTCTTGGGTTCAAGAAATCCTCCTGCCTTGGCCTCCCAAAGTGCTGGGATTACAGGCTTGAGCCACCATGTCTAGCCTAGACTTTCAATTGATGCTCTTGTTTGCAGTGTGGCATGCTGGCTTTCAGAGTCCTTCTGGTCCTCCTTCTCCAGAAATTAAATTATTCCAGGGGCCTGGGTACAGGGGAGGGGGCCTGATTTCTTTTTGTACAGATGTGAGCCAGACTCCTTGTTTTCAGCCACACCTACACCCTGCTATAAAGGTCCTTGGCCTCTCTGTCCTGAGCCTTTCTGGAATCCTGCCTCTAGAAATCCTTCTGTACAGGAAGTAGCCTTGCTTCTAACCTTTCCCTGTTGACTGTTTCTGTGCAGGTGGTGAGGCCTAGTTCTTTTTACTCTGCTAAATTTCTTTACACTCCACATTTTCCCTCCAAATTCAAAAACTTTGTTTACGTCTCTAACCTGCTTTTATTTCCTCTCCCATTCTCTTTGTTGTAGTTTTAAGGATTTTTAAAAAATTATTATTTTTTCTATGGCTATGGCAGTCTTGACCTGCTGGGTTCAGGTGATTCTTCTGCCTCAGCCTCCCGAGTGGCTGGAACTGCAGGCACATGCCACCATGCCTGGCTAATTTTTTAATTTATTATAGAAACAAGGTCTCACCAAGTTGCCCAAGCTGGTCTTGAACCCCTTGGTTTAGGCAATCCTCTCACCTCAGCCTCCCAAAGTGCTGGGATTACAGGCATGAGCCACCACACCCATCAGTTTTTCACTTAAAAAAAAAAAATCCTTTCTCTGTCACTTTTTTAGTCACATCTGAGAGGAAACAGATAAATATGTTCAACCCCATGTTTAACTGAAACTGGTCTATGCTTTCATTTCTTCATTTTCTGAATTTCTTTGTTTTAGGTATGTCAGAGTGGTCTTTTCAATGAGCAAGCCTGGTCTTATCTCTCTGTTTTCAAATCTTCAAGGACTCCTTGCTAGATCACACTCCAACAGGGCCTCCAGAATGTTAGGTCAGACCTGCCAGGGGTGTGGGTGTCTGGTGTGATCTGGTGCCGTGTGAAAGATGCAAAGAATTGCACCGAATTTAGATTAGAAAATATAGTTTATTTTAAAAATAAATGAGAGAGAAAGAGAGATGATTCACCTCCCCAAGGGAGGGGAGGGGCCAAAGCCAAGAAACATGGTGATAGCCATAGTCAAAGAGTACATGGCCACACCAGAGTCTGGTAAGGCAATGGCGACTGGCTGCTTATGGTTGAGAACTTTCACTCCTTCACTTTGATGAGGGGAGGTCGTTAAGGTGATTGGGTGGTGGCCTGTTCCACATCATCATGAAGGGGCAGGTAAGTGCATGTATTGATGTCAGGTGATGGACAGCAGGCAGGTGGGTGGGTTAGTCACATGATTGCTGCCATGGTGGTGGGGTCTGTGTCATGAGGGCCATGAAGGGCTGATTAGGTTAACTTAGGTCTTATGGGTAGAGGCAAATACTTGAAATAAAAAAGCTAATTAGTGACAAGCTGGGAAGGGTGTTGTAAAACAATTATTACTAGCTTCCTCTGAGAAACCGGTTCTGTCCTTGGCTAGTGATTAGAGGGTAAGTTAAGCAGATTGCTAGAAAAACATGAGATTTAGGCAATGTTAAAATGGCTGCTCATGGGATATATTAAATCCATGTTCATTCCTTTTTTTTTAAGGATGAAAGTCCGAAGTCTTTGACAAAGCTTGTAACGCACCTGTGTGATCTGTCTCCTCTCTTGCCTCCCCCAAAAGTGCTTCCTTTACTTACTTTTTTTCTTTCTTTTTAGAATTATTTTTTATTTTTGCATAAAGATGGTGTCTTGCTATGTTGCCCAGGCTGGTCCTGAGCTCCTGGCCTCAAGCGATCCCCTCCGCCTTGGCTTCCCAAAGTGCTGGGATTACAGGCACGAGCCACCAAGTATGGTCTACTTACTTTTTTCTAGCCAGGCTGGAATTTGAACATTCTGTTCTCTCTGCCTAGAACATTCTTTCCACAACTTGCTTTGCCCTGGTTAATTTCTTTATCCTTCAGCGCTTGTCTATAATCTCCTTCTTCCTCAAAGAAGCCTCCCCTGTCTCTAGGCCAGGTCAGGTTCTCTCTTACATGGTCCGGTAGCCCTCTGTACATACATTCAAATCCCAGTAGTCACTGGATATCCGTGTCCTTCGCTAATGTGAGCGAGCAATGAATCCTAGCCACTAGACCACCAGGGAAGCTATCCTTCGCTGATGTGTAAGCTATTAACGTTGGTGGTGAGTTTTGCTGGACGTGGGGGGGTGGGTAGAGCTGGAGTCTATGAAGCCAGGGAACCCATCTGTCTTTGGTGTTGTGTCCCCATGGCGTTAGCTCAATACTTATACAGAAGCACAAGGGCTGTCCGAAGTATAACTGTTGAATGAAAAAAATGAAGGAACGAATGAGTTTGCACTTGCACTCAGAGAATGTTAGAGCAAGGGGAAACTTAAAGACTGTGTGACTCCATAGCTACTTTTTACAGCCGAAGACACTGAAGCTCAGAGACATAAGGGAAGGTCCTTGATACACACATGCACACGTTTTTAAAATATATACTGCTGATAAAAATCCTCTTAGCCCCTTTTCATCACTGTCATTTTATAGAAGAAGAAATTGAGATTCAGAGGACTAAAGCAATTTGCCTAAGGTCACACACCTAATAAGTGTAAGAGCTGGGATTAGCACAAAGGTCTATCTGCCTCCAAAGACCATTGGTGTCTTTACTTCATGACGCCTTGAATGGTAGCATTGCGATCACATTTGAATGGGACTGGCCAGGAATCAGGGAGGTGAGTGTATGAGTCAGCTTTTGCTATTATAAGAATCCCTAAACCTCATGGTTTGCAGGAATTAACACCCTTAATTCTTACTTATGGTCTGCAGGTCAGTTGTCATTCTGCTGGGCCTGGCTATACTTGGTTTTGTGCTGAGAGTCAAGTTCATGTCTGATCCCTGTGTGTTTTCATTCTAGGCCTAGGCTGAGGAGCCTCTGAACTCTGGAACATGTTGTTTTCATAGTAGAGAAGAGACAGTCAGGAGGGCTGTCCTAACTGTACCTCCTTCGTTGCTTTCTTTCTGTCTTTCTTTCTTTCTTTCGAGTTGGAGTCTCACTCCATCACTCAGGCTGGGGTGCAGTGGCACGCTCACAGCCACCCCAGTGTCGACCCACTGGTGGCTCAGGCGATCCTTCCACCTCAGCCTTCCAAGTAGCCGGAACTACAGGCATGTGCTACCACGCCCAGTTACTTTTTTGATTTATTGTAGAGATGAGGTCTTGCCAAGTTGCCCAGGCTGTTCTCAAACCTGTGGGCTCAGGCAATTCCCCCACCTCAGCCTCCCAAAGTGCTGGGATTACAGGTTTGAGCCACTGCACCCAGCCCGCTGTACAGCCTTTCTAGAAACTCTGGGCCTGCATGCCACATCTACTCACCATTGGCCAAAGCAAGTTGTATAGTTAATCTCCTCCCATGGGAGTGGGGGCTTAAGAGAATGAACATTCGCTGAATAATAGCACAGTCAGACAGTGAGAGACACAGTGACTTCCACGGACAATAACAACATTCACACCCATTTTCTAGGGGTTTGCCAGTCCAGCAGCAGATGCCCCCTGAGAAGAGCCTTCACTCAAGCCCAAATACTGAGCACTCAATATGTGTAAACACACTTTTATTTTTCCATGAATTCATAGCTCCCTGGTGAGGCAGTATTGGATGTCAGAGCAGGTATCTTTTCTGATCTGTTTGTGTCCATTCTATACCAGTTGTTCAGTATTTTAAGCACCACCCATGAATCTATACTATAAGGGAAAGCTACATATTTAATCCTTTTCTGAGCTGGCATCTCACCGCCTTCTCCAGGACTGGATAGTTCAGTAGCCAGGATCTGCCATGTCCACAGAAAACCCGAAGGAGGAATGCAGTAGAGTTCAGTGAAACACGAAAATCTTCCTGCCTGCTGAAGTTACAGGTTAAAAGGGGGAAGTTCCCTTCTTAATTAATTAATTAATTGATTAGAGTCAGGGTTTCACTCTGTTGCCCAGGCTGGTATGCAGTGGCATGATCACAGCTCACTGCAGTCTTGACTTTCTGGGATCAGGTAATCCTTCTGCCTCAGCCTCCTGAGTAGCTGGCACTACAGGCACACACCACCATTCCTGGCCAATTAAAAAACAATTTTTTTTTTTTTTTTTTTTGTAGAGAAGAGGTCTCACTATGTTGCCCAAGTTGGTCTTGAACTCCTGGGCTCAAGCAATCCTCTCATCTCAGCCTCCCTAAGTGGTGGGGTTTCAGGCATGAGCCACTATGCTTGGCCCCTTTTAAATGAATTTAATACACATTTTAAAGAGATCTTTAAATACTGGGCATTTTGTGGGTAGCTGTGGGGAAATATAACATTGTATGACTGGTGTCAGGGTTGAAAAAGGCATGCTTTTTGTCTCATAAAATGCTGGAGCTGGATAGAGCTTTAGTGCCCTTGCAGGTCAGCTCTTTCAGACAGAAGGACTGTCCCCTCACCCAGTGAGTGGAGTGGCAGAGTCAGGACTAGATCGTAAGCTTACTGATTCCCGGGTAAGGGTTCTTTGCTTGCCTTCAGAGAACACAGAAAACCAATTCTGAGAGAGAATCCCTGGGGAGGGAGGTGACAGATGCTTGATGGCTGCTCTGGAGGGTGGCATTATCTGTCCCTGGTCAAGCATGTATGAGCTGGGCTTCCCTGGGGTGCAGAGATGGCCTGGACTCCAAATTCCTTGTCTGAAGGCTGATGGACTGGGCCCATCTCCTGTCCCAGTGGTAGCCCCGGTGCTTGGGAAGGGGGGAGGGGTTGGGGGAGGGGAGGCTGGCAGTCTTTGCTGCTGATTTAATCATACCAAGGTGTGTGTGGGAGCCCGTGCTCCTTCTCTCTGCTTAATCCAAATCATATTAAAAACAAGAATCTCTTGGGGCTTCTGTTAATAATAAGTGGTTTATGCTGCTGCCTCCAGTGGGGGGATTTGTTCGTCTTTCATTCATTCCCCATCCTCCTCCCTCCTCCCCTCTTTCCCACCCCTCCTGCACCTGCGGATGGCAAGAGAAAAAAATAGAAAGACGGTTAGCATACATTTGTTTAAGTGGATGGTTACAATAAGGATTTATTTTGTAAGAGTTCATTGCTTGGGTTTCTTTTTGCCCCTCAACCTGGTTTCTGAGTCCCCACACTGTCTGGGACGGGAAAAATTCGCAGGTCTGGCGAGCAGTTCTTGGTGTTAAGCCCCACATGCATGGCCGGTTTTTCCACCTACGGGGAGAATCTGGATCCCCTACTCTATGGCACAGCTCTGGAGGCTTGGTAAGAAAGAGAGCACTGGAGAAGGAGTCCTGCTCTGCCAGTTTTTGTGGCTTGAACTTAGGCAAGTCATGTCACTTCTGGGTCTCCATGTCCTTAGGTGCAGAGCAGGGACAGGGACGTATAGTCACAGGGCTGGAATGGGCACAGGAAGGAATACGGGAAAAGCACTTGGAACACTACTCAGTGGGCAATGGTGCCAGGATGGGGATTATCATTGTTACTATCGTAAGCCTTGCTCCTCTAGATGATGGCTGAGGACAAGATGAGAACTCCCTCCTTCTTTCCTTTTGTGGTGGAGATATCGAGGGGTCCTGGGTTCAGGCAGGAGGAGAGCAGGATCCTAGGGTCCTGTGCCAGTGACTGCAGCATCTGGGAGTCACAGCCAGGCTGCTCTGTGTGGGTACAAGTCACGTGTCTGCCAACCTCTCCAGCCAGAGCACGTTAGTTAAACCTCGGCATGGTGCTGGCTCTTTCCACGGGGCCCCTGATTAGGCTTTGTATCTGGGACAGGAATGTGAATAGGACGGTAAAAAAAGCTTGGCCCTGGTGCTCAGCTCAGGGGATGCTACCTCCTCATACCACCCAGTGTGTTATGCCAGGGACAGATCCATCCCCAGTTTCTGCCTCAGCCACATGGGTCTCAGCTTCTAAACCATCTGCCTCCAAATATCCTTCTTCAGATGGAATTCAAGACATGCCCCTTCCCAACCCTCCTTGACAAGTGGGCTCTTTGTCTCTGGTCCCTTCTTTTCCCTCCTCCGGCCATGACAAAGATGATTCTGACACTTGTGGTTTTCTCCAGCATCTCCGCCCTTATGACTCCCCTCAGCATCTCAGAATGTTCAAATTCTGGGTAAGAAGGAAGACTCGGGAGGTCAGCCAGTCCAGTGCCCAACTTCCCAGCCCTCCCTGTGCCACCAGGCTCCTGTGTTAGTGTTTAAACCAGGGTGGGTGCTTCACTTGAGGAACGAGAAACAGCGACTCCAGAATAGAAACACCATATTCAAGTGGGTTAAACTCCAGCCCTGACATTTAATTAGCATCTTTTTCAGCTCCCACACTTGAAGAGTACCTGTTATTTCTTTTCTTTTACTCACAATACACTGTAAGCCAGGAGCATTTTCCTGAGCTCCCGAACCTCTCATCAGAAGTCAATCACTTTGGAAGCATGATAAATACTTCTGCAAGCCTGCCGCGGAGTGTGGCAGATGGTGGCTCAGGAAGTGATGAGCTTCCTGAGAGACGGTGAGGAGGAGACAGATGATGGCGAGGGCAGGTGAAGTGCAAAGCTCCCAGCTCTTCATCTTTCACTCTGTCCCTGTGTATCCAAACAGGCCACCATCTCGCTAACTGAGCACTGGCATCTCATGACCCTCTGGGCCACTGGCCTCTGAAAATTTAGCAAGGAGGGAAAGTAGCCGAGCTGTTGGGGAAGGCCCTGACGCCCTGCCTATCTGGGTTGGGCTGGGAGCTGCTGGGAGCAGAAGGGTTGTGGATGGTGGGCACGGCTGGAGGGACATTCCCACTCACAGTCTCACTCATAAATGACCAGTTTAGTGGCAGGAAATGCCATGAAAGAGACTGTAAAAGCTAGGGTCTGGACTAGTCTGGACTAGTCTGAGGGCTGTCAGGAGTGGGTGGAAGGTTCCAGGCAGAGCAAACTGCATGCTAACGCCCTGAGGCAGGAGGGAGTCATCGGGAGCCTCCCAGGAATGAAACAAAGTTTTTCTCACATCCCTCCTTCTCTCTTCTCACCATCCTGCTTCTGACCTGGCCATTGCAGTGGCCTCCTATCCAGTCTCTTGGTCCCTTTTCTCAATTTCTTCTAACCCACTTTACTGGTTACCAACAAGTTACTCAGCAGAACACATTGCTTTGATTGCAACGCTCACTGATCCAGAAGCAGCCATGTCTCCCAACGGCTCCCTGAAGGAAGGTCTTGCACACGATGGCTCCCATTGTCCCCTTGTTTCCCACCATTTTCCTGCTTGTGGTCTCAATGTAGCCATACTCACCCTCCTGCACACATGCCTTGGGCTCTTCTGCCTCAGCACGGGTGCTCGTGCCTGAGATTGCACCATTTGCCGTAGCCTCCCGCAGCATAAGTACTGAAGACCGTCACCCCACCCCATCCTGAAGCCCCTTCCCCACCCCTGGAGTGGGGTCCAGGATCCCTGGGCTGAGGGAGCTGAGGGAGCACCTGGAGAGCCTTAGGGCCCAGCTTGCTGCCACGTTTGCTTCTTTCTCCCCAGTCTGCCTGGGCTGGAAGGATCAGAGTTACAGCATGGAACTGTGGGAAGAACGTGAATGTGGGGTTCTGAGAGATCCGAGTTCGAGTCCCAGCTCTGCCATCTCTTAGATATCGGTTCTCGGGCATGCTGTTTAACCATTTGAGCTCTATTTCCGTGGAGGTTATAAGAAGACCCCTTTAGGTAAGTTGTGAAATTTAAATGTGACCTGTGAGGTCATGCAGTGGAAGCATAGTCGTTGAATGTTTTTTAGGACCTGTCAAGATAGAGGTGACGTTTCTCTCTGGAATTGCCTTAATTTGATTCTTTTAACCACACTGAGAGAGGTGTTGTGGGCTGTAAGAGCCAGAGCCCTGGCATTCGAAGTCCTTCCCCTCATCCTTCACTCTCCATCCAAGCCAATTAGGCATTACTCGCTATGCTTCCTTCCTCTGCTGACGCTGGGGTTATTGCTCATGTTTGGCCTGCTCCCGAATCCGGAGCTGGCACAGCTCCCCGTGTTGAAGGGGCAGATTCAGAGGGCTGTGCCTGCCACCCACAGCCAGCCTCCCTGGACCCACCTGGAAGGGGACAGGCACTTGCCCCCTTTAATTTTGCATCTGGGGCAGACCTGTGGGCACCAGGTAACACCTCCTCACTGAGACTTGCGAAATGTCTGAGAAAAGGCTGTTTTGGTTCAGTAACTGATGCTTTCTGTTTGCTGCTCTGGACTCACACAGGCCTGCATGCAGATTTTGACTCTATTTGTTAACTGTGAAATTCTGAGCAAGTTAACTAATCTCTAAATCTTAGTTTCCTCTTTGATGAAAAAGGAGCAGAGTTTTTCAATACAATAATGTAATTAGAACACTTAGGGCGTTGCCCGGCCCACTGAGGTACTCATGTCTTCACCCAGCATGTCTTGTTCTGGTGCCTACTGGGTACCGAGCACAGTTCTCAATGCTGGGAATCATGGACAACTAATCCCACTGTGTGGAGCATATGCTCTAGTGGGAGAGAGAGACACGCTACAAACCAGTGGTCCCCAACCTTTTTGGCATCAGGGACTGGTTTTGTAACAATTTTTCCATGGATGGGATGGGGTGTAGCATCAGGCATTAGAGTCTCATGGAAGCACAAACCCTATTGTGAGCTGTACATGCAAGGGATTGTTAAGAAGTCCGCAACCTAGATCCCTTGCGTATGCACACTTCACAATAGGGTTTGTGCTTCTTTTTTAAAAAAAAAATTTTATTTTAAAGATCTGGGGTACAATTCAGGGTCAGGTATGCAAATGTTTATTATGCAGGTACCCTTGTTGATGAGGTGTGCCCCGTCTCCCCTGGAAGTTTCCTGCTACTGCCAATCCCTTTCTTGTAGTATTATGATAGTTGTTCAAGGTCTGCTTATGAGTGAGAACATGTGATACTTGGTTCTTCGTTTCTGTGATAGATCCCTCCGTATTATAGCCTCTAAGTCCATCCAAGTTGCTGCAATAATTTTGCCCTTCTTTATGGCTGCGTAATATTCCATCGTGGTGTTCCTGCTTCTATGAGAATCTAATGCCACCACTGATCTGAAAGCAGGCAGAGCTCTGCTCACCCACCGCTCACCTCTCGCTGTGTGGCCTGGTTCCTGACAGGCCATGGACTGGTACAGGTACACAGCTCAGGGGTTGGAGACTCTTGCCATAGACGATGGAAATAAAATATAGCAGAGTAAGTGGGGGCAGGGGTGGGGCTGTAATTGAAATGGAACGGCCAAGGCAAGTCTCAAAGAGGTGACATTTAAGCCAAGACATAAAGGAGGTAAGGCGTGAGCTAGGTGCACAGAGCAGGGAGAGTGTTCTCAGTGGAAGGAAGAACCAGTGCAAAGTCCCTGGGGCAGGAGGGTGGATCTGAGGAGCAGCAGAGAACTTGAAGGGCAGGAGCAGAGTAAGAAAAGAGAGAGGTCGTGACAGGCCAGGGGACCACAGGGCGTGGGAGTTGGTGGGGGTAGGGGAAGCTCTGTGGGTTGTTGCAAAGATTCCAGTGTTTTCTCTGAAAGCAGTAGGGGTTTTTGGAGGACCTTGGCAGAAGGGTAACATAAACTGATATTTTAACAGGACTACTCTGGGTGCTCTGCTGAGACTATTCTTCACAGGAGCATGGGAAGAAACAGCAAAGCCAGTTGGAAGTGTCTGCAGGAATCCAAGAGAGAGGCGTTGGAGGCTCAGACCAGGCTGCTAATAGCAGAGTGGATTCTGGATATATTTTGAATCTAGAACCTATAGTATTTCACCACAGGTTGGATGTGGAGAGTGAAGGAAAGAGAGAAGTGAGGGGTGATAGCAATGTTTTAGACCTGAGCAGTTGGAAGGATACAATGTGAAAGACAGTGGGATGGGAGTGGGTTTGTGGGGTGAGTTCTGTTTGGAACATGTTACCTATGAGAGGCCTATCAGATACCCAAGTGCAGATGTTTGAAGACAGCTGGCTATGGAGTCTGGGACTCATGAGAGGGAACAGGGCTGGGTGCATACATTTGGGAGTCATAGCATAGAGATGGGATTCAGAGCTGGGTGGGTGAATGAGAGATGCCTGGGAATCGGTGTGAGTTGAGTAGAGACCAGGACCAAGGGCTGAGCCCTGGGTTCTCCAGTGGAACTTGACATCTCAGCAGTCTGGCCTGTGCAGGGCTTCCCCACCTTCCATCTAGAATTCAGAGTCCAGGGAGGGAACTCTGAGTTTCCCCAGGCAGGATAAGCCAATTGCCTTCTCTGGGGTGTCTTTATGCATAAGCTTTTAACTCCAAGCTGGAATGAAGCCCTACTTTGAGTGATAGTGAGGAAACCACCCTTCTGCTCCATCAACAGGACTTTGTGTCATATATTCTAAAACTGAATAACTCAAGTGACAAAGATTTGTAACATTTTATTCTCTCAATGTCAAACTCCCTCTGTGCTCTTCTGAACGAATACTGTGACCCTCTTGCTTTTCAATTCTCTCTCTCTCACCCATTTCTGAATCTTCTTTCAGTTGTATTTTTTACTTTGTATCCTAAGACTTCTCCTTGTTTTAAAAATGTAGATTTGAATCTCTTTTCGAGTATATGTTTTGCCTGGCTTACTATCACACCAGGTATAACAAAGGTATATTAGCCATCTTTTGAGCTTGTTTACTTGGAGTGCAAGGCCTGCCTTCTCTGCTGGGCCCAAAACAATTCCTGGGAAAGTGCCTGTGTAAGGAGTCCTAAGTTGTTCCCATAGACAAAAGGGAACTCACTCGTGCCATGGATGCCTGAAGAACTGAGGCTTGGCTCCCGGCTTTGAGCTGGAGGTCAATCTCACCCATTTCTTTCTGCGTGTAGATCTTGAATAAATGATAAAACAACAACAACAAACAAACAAAAGCATTTCTTTCCTTCTCTCTCTCTCTCTCTCTTTCTCTCTCTCTCTCTCTCTCTCTCTCTCTCTCTCTCTCTCTCTCTCTCTCTCTCGCCCTTCCCCTCCCCTCCCCCCTCCCTTTTCTCTCTTTCTTTCCCTCTCACTGTCACCCAGTCTGGAGTGCAGTAGCGGGATCCCAGCTGATTGCAGCCTCACACAATCCTTCTGTCTCAGCTTCCCAAACTTCTGGGACTATGGCTAAAATTTCAGATTTTTTTTGTAGAGATGAGGTCTCACTGGGTTGCCCGGCTGGTCTCAAACTCCTAGGTCAAGCAAGTCTCCCACCTCAGCCTCCCAAAGCGCTGGGATTACCTGCATGAGCCACTGTGCTGAGCCAGCATCTCAAACTTCTGAGTCTTATTCCCAGGACAGTTAATTAGGGTGGCCCTTAGGGCTCTCTGGCTTTGTGCTTTTTCCCTAAATCTCCCTGGGGACAGCCAGGAGAGAAGTCACCTGGTTCTTTTGTATATAAAAGCCTTTTATTTGGGTAAAATATCTTTAGGGAAGCAATATTCTGGGAAAAGGAACTCTGAAAAGACTGCAGTCTTCATCAGAGACCAGGCAGTCAAGAGGTACCAGGCTTTCATCACTTAATGAGTGCATTTAACTGTTGGATGCAAATTAGGCCAATAATATTAACACCAGCTTCAAAGAACAAGGAGCAAAGGAGAGAGTTAAACAGCTGTGAGGCTTTCTTCTGAGTAGACACGCTTAGGAGTTGCACTGCCCATACGAAGAGATCATACGATAGCTTTCTGATGACTTCTGCCAAGCCACATGCAAGCGAGAAAATCATGGTGGAAGGAGAAAGAAGCTGTTTTGCATGCAGACAGATTCTGGTGAGAATCTGTCCCCCCAACAACTCACCTGCTCTCTGCAGTTCTCTGCCTTCCTCAGGCTGGGCCAGACAGTTCATGGTGGCCACAGCGTGGATTCTCCATGGGCATGTCAGGAGAGGTGGTGGCTGCCTCCGGTCCCCCCTGCCTGCAAGAATCCCACCCATCAGACGGCACTCTGGAGGTGCCAAATTCTATTAGCCTCAGAAAGTGTTATTTCCATATCTGCCCTCTAATCACCTCTCTCTTGCAAGCGGATTAATTAAAATGCACATGCAAATACATCAGTTACAGTGTCCCTCTTCACATGCAGATGCAATCAATAGATACTGAGGTGATTTGCATAATGGAAAAAGCAAAAGGAGACCTTTGTAGTGTGACTTGGGAAGAAAACTTAAAAACCTTATGTGTATCATGTGAAATCTAAGCCTGTAGGGGAGTCTGGCACAGCGTGTCCTGTCACGCTCCTCAGCAAACAAGTGTTCTAAGATCCAGGACGTTTCTCTCAGGAAGTCCTCCTTGTTCAACTGTCTGCTGCCTTACCCCAGCATCTCTGTATGCCAGCCTCAGGTCAGGCTTAGGTCCCATTTTGCATTTATCCACACATTGCGAGTGCTTTCCTTGTAAGCTGTAGTTTAGCTAGTTCCTTTTTTTTTTTTTTTTTGAGTTGGAGTCTCACTGTCGCCCAGACTGGAGTGCAGTGGCCTGGCCTCTCCCAGCCACCGCAGCCTCGACCCGCTGGGCTCCGGCGATCCTTCCGCCTCAGCCTTCCAAGTAGCTGGAACTACAGGCATGCGCTACCACGCCCGGCTAATTTTTGATTTACTGTAGAGATGAGGTCTCGCCAAGTTGCCCAGGGGGGTCTCGAACCCGCGGGCTCAGGCAATCCACTCGCCTCAGCCTCCCAAAGGCGCGGGATTACAGGCTGAGCAACCGACCATCTAACTATACCTCCCCATTGCTTAGTTGGGGAGACTGAGATCCTGAGTGGGGAGATGAGTTTTCTAAGGCAATAATGATATAAGCAGTAGAGCTGGACCTAGAATTAAGCCAGCCCAGCAGTCGTGCCAAGAGCTGGTTAGGAGGTAGTGCTCAATCAAGGATGTTTCCTTCCCTTGGGCTATCACTGTCATACTCTGCCACTTAGCCTCAGGGTGCTGTGAGTCTCTTGAGAGATGCTTGTTATTAAACAACTCATAGTGCAACACTCAATATAAGGGCAGGAAAGTTCCAGAACCTAGAGAAGGCACAACTCCTGCCCTAAGGGACTCGATCATCAGAGATGGTCAACATTGTTTGTTTATTAAAAAAACCTTTAAAAAGAGATAGGGTTTCTTCTTAGCACAACGGCTAACAGTAAATATTAATCGAGGAGATAGAAAATGACAGAAAGCACTGTGAATCTAGCAACAATACATATGTTTCAGAAATGGCTTGTATATGTGATCACATATTTTCTCAGCCCAAAGGCAATGCCTGAAGGGCCTGTGGGTTGTGAGTTCTGTCAATGACTCTCCTGTGTCCAGGAGTCTATGGTGTAGAGAGACTAGGGCAGAGACATTTTTGTCTTGGAGTCTAAAGTCTCAGGAATAGAACCTGCTACCTGGTTTCTTCAGGGGACTGAGACAAGAGGGAACCAGCTGTTAAAAGAAACACTTTAGGCAAGATACATTTAACAGAGTTTATTTGAGCATTAAAGAATTCATGAATCAGGCAGCATTCACGAGTGGATAATGTCCAGAGAGCTTTGCTCCAGCAGTATGGCAGCCAGCTTTTATAAGAAAAGAAATAACCTGATTGGCTCTAGCTAGGCATTTGCCTTATTGGTATGGTCAGATGGAAGGTTCCTAATTATATACCCAATTGGTTGGTTGGCTGTCTGGGATTGGCTGAAGCTTGATTCAAAACTAACCAATTGTAAGAAAGTTCTCTAAGTTTTAGTTTGCTTGAGAGAGAGAGTTCTGGCTATCGAAACCCCAGACTAATGGCGTCCTGCTTGTTTTGGTTTAATATAGCCCACTGGTCTTTCTTCCTAGTCATCCTGAAACTAACTTCTTTTTTTTTTTTTTTGAGTTGGTGTCTCACTCCATCGCCCAGACTGGAGTGCAGTGGCCGCTTCCGGCCACCGCAGCCTCGACTTGCTGGGCTCCGGCAATCCTTCCACCTCAGCCTTTCGAGTAGCCGGAACTACAGGCGTGCGCTACGAAACTAACTTCTTATAAGTGAGTCTTGTAGGACTGGAGAATTGGTGGGAGAGAGGATTTCCAGAACATCAAGTTATTTCTGAGAAGAATTTAGATCTTAGCCCCAGAGTATCAGGTTGTTGGCTAATAATAATAACAGTGAGCTACCATTTCTTAAGTAGCTACTAAGTGCAGAAGAAGAAACTATGCAAAAGGAGATCAAATATAGAGGTAATATATCTCTTCCCAGTAAAATCCAGAGTCTCGTGTTTACCAGTCTCTGCATTGAGTTATGCTTAAAGAAGTAAATTCTAAAAGCCATAAGTAATTAAGCAAAAATTCCACTCTTTATTGCTGTCTCCAAAGAACAATCCAATCTCATGGTACAACCTCAGCGTTCCAGGTTCCCGTTCCTTCCTTGGTCTCCCACATCCTGCAGGCTTGACAATCACTCCGGAATGTTCCTGAGACTCAGCTCTATGTCTTCACTGCTGTGTCTTCCTTCTTGCCTCTCCTCTCACTGAGCTCAGGACCAGGCAGATGCCCTCTGACATCAGGTTGAGTTTCTCCTCTGCTTCCCCCGTATGCAGATAGTCTGCACCAAAGGGCAGCCCTGGGGCTGACTCACCAGGCAAGAACCCTATCTCCCTACCTTCTGTGTCTCTCCTGCTTCGCCCTGTCTCTCTCTCTCTCCCCTTTCCTAATTTGCACCATTAAAAGTCAGGCAGTGGGACTGGCAGAGACAGAACTCTCCTGAAAGACCAGGGGTGAGGGTGGGATGGAAGTGGGGAGAGGAAGAAAGATGGATGGAGACTTGAAATGTTAATGAGTTCACACATTTTTTCCCCCCAAAGAAGGTCATTACCTTTTAAAATCAAATTAATTTAATTAATTAACTTTAGAGACAGGTAGGGAGGTGAGTCTTGCTTTGTCGCCCAGACTGGAGTGCAGTGGAGTGATCGTGGCACATTGTAGCCTCGGACTCCTGGGCTCAAGGGACTCTCCCACCTCAGCTGCCTGAGTAGTTGGGACTGCAGGTACGTACACCATGCCCAGCTTATTTATTTTTTATTTTTATTTTTTGTAGGGCTACATTAAATTTTTTGTAGGGATAGGGTCTTGCTATGTTGCCCAGGCTGATCTCAAACTCCTGGCCTCAAATGGTATTCCCACCTTGGCCTCCCAAAGTGCTGGGATTCTAGACGTGAGTCACACTGCCCGGCCCCCACATTTTCACATGGATCGGTCTGGCTCTGTTACGTACATTTTGTGAGTTACCTTTCACAGTAATCCTTTGAGGAAGGTGAAATTAACTCCTGTTTCAAGTGAGGAAAGGAGGCTCAGAGAGGTTAACCAGGCCAGTAAGAAGGTCGGAAGACAAAGTACAGGGGCGATGCACTGACTCAGAGAAGTTCCCCGCTCTCCTCAAGTCCTGGCAGCACTTTGGTCCCAAGAGTCTTGTCTCAAACAACTCTGTGGTTCCCTGGTGTGGTCTTGGAAGTTTTCTCATCATCCCTTGACCATTTCCCAGTCCAAATCAATTTTTATTCCAGGCTTATGGTTTGCCCAGAGCACTATGGATCCATGCTTGGTTGTTCTGGAAAGGAGACATCACTTCTCTTCAGGTCTTCTCTTCCACTCTGGCCACACCAGTCTAGTTTCCACTTTTGAACTTGGCTTTATTGAGCTGGTCTCTCTGTCTTTGAAGTGCTTCACAGTCCTGCAACCTGGTCCTCCCATCCCAGGCTTTGCCAGGTGGTTAAGCTGGGTAAGGATGGTCTTGTTGCTGGTTCCACACAGAAAGAAAGAGAAAAACAGCTTCCTGTTATGGGCTGAATCGTGCCCCCTCAAACCTCATATGTTGAAATCCTAATGCCCAATACCTCAGATTGTAACTCAGAATGTACTTGGTTGGGGATAGGGTATTTAAAGAAGTAATTAAGTTAAAACAAGGGCACTGGTGTGGGTCCTAATCAAATACAACTGGTGTCCTAAGAAGAGGAGATTAGGACATAAACACACATGGAGGTGGCCATATAAGGACATAGCGAGAAAACAGTCATCCAGGCCCCTCAGTCAAGGGGAAAGGCCTCAGAAGAAACCAACCTTGCTGGTACTCTGATCTCAGACTTCCAGCCTTCAGATCTGTGAGAAAATAAACTTCCGTTGCTTAAGCCATCCAGTATTTTGTTATGGCAGCTCTAGCAAACTCATACAGTGCCCTTCCTGAGATTTGACAGAGAATCCTGTTCTAGAATCAATTCCGTGGGAGTCTGAAATTGCCAAAAAGAGCCCTGGGACCTGTCTCTGACGCTGCTGAGCAGCCTTCCCCAAATCTAGGAAATTCTCCTTTAGACAACAACAGCACATGTGAGGGAGTTCAGCTGCGAGGCAGCTGCCAGGCCTTGAAGGCATGGTAGGAAAGAGTGAGGCTGAGGAAGATCCCATAGGCCAACTAAAGTATGGTCCCCAGACCCCAGCCTCAGCTTCCTCTGAGAGTGCATTAGAAACACAAGATCTCGGGCTCTACCCCAGATCCACTGAATTAGAATCTGTATTTTTTTTTTTTTTTTGAGTTGGAGTCTCACTCTGTCGCCTAGGCTGGAGTGCAGTGGTACAGTCACAGTCACCCCATCGTCAACCTCCTGGGCTCGAGTGATCCTTCTGCCTCAGCCTTCCAAGTAGCCGGAACTACAGGCACGTGCTACCACACCTGGCTATTTTTAAAAAAATTATTATAGAGATGAGGTCTCGCCAAGTTGCCCAGCTGGTCTCAAACCCATGGGCTCAGGTAATCTACTTGTCTTGGCCTCCCAAAGTGCTGGGATTACAGGCTGAGTCACTGAGCCTGACCCAGAATCTGTATTTTAACAAGAGACCCAGGTGATAAGGATGCACATTGGAGCTAGAGAAACACTGACTTTGATCCATAGACCCTTGGATATGACAACAACTCAAGTCATCACTGACCTGAATACCTCCCCCATATCCTCCACACACCTGGAAAGTCCAACTGGGCTGCCTCAAGTTGCCCAGGCTGGTGGAGCCTTGAAATACACGGTGGTGTTCAACCGTGGCTACACATCGAGATCATGTGAGGAGCCTTGAAGACTCATGATGAGAGACCACATTCCAGCCCCCCAAAATGAGAAGCTCTTCAGGGTGTGTGGATGGGGGAAGCCTGGGCATCCATATATTTTTAAAGCTCATCAAATGATTCCAATTTGTGGATGCATTTTAGAATATATCTGTTATCTACTGCCTCATAACAAACAGCCCCAAAATTTAGTGGCTTAAAACAAATCTGTTGATTTAATTCATGATTCTATAGGTTAGCACTTTGGGCTAGAATCTGTTAGGTGGTTTCTCTAGTTGAGAGAGAGACAGAGACAGAGAGAGACAGGAGAGAGATAGGAGAGAGAACAAGTGTGTACAAAAGCAGGTCTTTTTGAGATCTAGGCTCAGAATGGGCACCATGTTGCTTCCATCACCTTCTATTGGTTGTAGTGAGTCATAAGATCAGCCCAGAGTCAAAGGGTATGGAAACAGAATTTACCTCTTGACAGGACTTGCTTCAGAGTCACATTACTAAAGACATGGATGTGAGGAGAGGTAGAGAGCTGTGGCCAGTTTTGAAGTCTACCATGCTGGAACGACAAAGACTTTCTCCTTGACCAAAGTTTAGTCAGGCTCCTCTAAGCCCTTTTTTGACCAGGCCTCGTCCTTAACCCTTCCACCCCCCACCCAGTTTATAGAGAATCCCTTCATCCTTGATATCCAATCAGGTTCCTCCTGCCCTACCCTCAGTATCTAACCAAGTTTCTCCTCCCCTCCACCCTGACACCTAACCAAGTTCCTCTTGGTGATTTCCCAACCTCTCTCGCCCCTGCCCGTTGGCTTTAAATATTCAACGACCTATTGTAGATAGTTAGACTGTTGTATCCAGAGTTGATTCAGCCTCTCTTCCTTTTGCCATTGTCTTGACCCCTGTTGCAATAGTCTTGAATGAAGTCTTTCCTGCTATTAAAAAAAAACTGTCTGGAACAACTTCTCTTTAACAGGACCACTGAGATGGAGGAGCATCCTTCTCTTTCTTTCCCTCCTCAGCCTCCTCACACAGCAGCTCTGAAATGACCTGAGCTCTCTCCAGCTGCCGCCAGTGCTTTGGAGATTGAAGTTGCCTTTCTGAGGAAGACAGGCTGAGGCCGTAAGCTGAAGGGAGCATCGTAGTGATTTGTGTTGAAATCCCAGAAGTCTGTTTGTGATCTCAAACCAAAAGAGTGTTCCCTTGACCTCGCTTAAGCTATAATTTCTCATTTTATAAATGAGTGTAAGAATACCTTCCTAACAGGTTTGCAAAATTTGAATAAAATATCTGTGAAAGCTTCAGTCAATTGGGTGTTCTTTCTTTATAGCAAAATCTCACTAATTCGAATTAACCAGGGCAAGGCCAGTCTCAGTGAACAAAAAGTCTAACTACAGAATTTCCCCACCTGCCCCCAAAGTGGTTGTAATCTCTCAACCACAGAGTAACTGCACTCAATGTTCCTTGCAAGAGGAAGGTCCTTAAGGGCCTGCTAGAACAAATAGTATCTCAAAAATGGCGTGGTCAATGGAGATTGCAATTGTTGGAAAGTAGTTCCTTCTTCCTTGGCTCCTGCATGTATATTGCCTATTACAGATACACACAGTAGGCTTTTAATTCAGGTTTAGTGAAATTGGAATATCTGTACAGCCCCCTTTGACCATGGGACTACAGATAACTATATCTGTCAGCCGCCATTCCCTGAGTACTCACTATATGCCAAGCTCTTTACACATATCATCTCATTTAATGCTCACCTCAACCCCAGGAGATAAGAATGATTCATCTTTTGCAGATGAGGAAACTTGAGCTCAGAAAGGTTAAGTAACCTCCCAAGGAGTAGAATGTCAACCCAGATATCCGTCTGACTTTAATCACCTCTCCCGAGTGTTTCTAGGGGACCTTTTAGCTAGATCCCTGCCTGAACTCACAATATGGCCACTCCAAGGCCCCCAGATGCATGGGTTTTATTGTGGTCATGGCTGGAGATATTGATAATGAGAGCCTGCTCTCACAGCCTCTTAGTGTCCAGAAGGGATGTGATTTTACCACCAAGGTTGTTTTACCAGCAGGGGGAGTGTAGGTGTGTGTGGAGGGTTCCTAGACTTGCCCATGAGGGTCTTTGCAGTACTGTCAAGGGACCTGTCATTGCAAGCCCCTGGAGGCCTCCTGTCTGCCAGCCCTGAGAGTTCCTGCCTCTGACTCAGCTTTTTCCCTTTGGAGCTGTTAATGCCTCTTAGCTGAAACAGATTTTTTATAAACTGGGCCTGACATTTTGAGAGTCTGAGGTTGGTAACTGAACCTTTGTTCTGCCAGACTCAGACTGGGCTGAGGTGCACTTCTCCTCAGCTGGATCATTCTTGCCCACATACCAGGTTCCTCCAAGATCCCTGGGTCTGCCGGTAATTTGCGTCCAAAGTCAATTCAAGGCAGGCAGGGTCCTCGCCACAGGGAGGGCAGGTCCTCAGAACCAGAACCTGCAGAAATGACTGACTCTAGGATGTTACCTATGAGCCAGGGAGGGCGGTAGGGGAATTCTCAAAACTGAGGTTCCCAGTTGGGCTTCCCAACCTCTCTGGGGAGGGGACACGTGGATGGACTTCAGAAAGTTCTTGAACCTATTGAAATTGCATGCACAAGTTGACTGGTGAACTTTTCAGTTGAGATTCTGAAAATTTCCATTGGATTCTCCACAAGGTTAAGAACCTCAAACAGCTCAAGAGTCACTCATTAAAAAAAAAAAAAGGGATTAGAGAATTGGAAACAGAGACAGCAAAAGTGCTGACTCTGGAGAAGAAAAGGGGATGAAATGGATCTGCTGTAACGCTGAGGTTTGGTTTTGATAATGAGACTGGTTATTGCCAACACCATTTCTGGAGACTTACACTGGGTCATGCATGTGCTGTTTCAATCAACTCTCATCACAGCCTCCAGGGTAGGCATCGCATTCTCATTGTACAGATAAGGAGGTGAGTGCGCAGAAAGGTTGGGCAACTTGTCTAAGTTTACACAGCTAACAATGGTGGAGTCAGGATATGAATGTGGGTTTATCTATCTTCTGAGGACAAATAAGGTGTGTGGCAGGAGAAGCTGAGTAGAAGTGAGGAGAAACTTTTCCTGCATAGTTGACTATGCTGAGATAGTAAAGCTTTTGTTTTTTGTTTTTGTTTTGAGTCGGGATCTCACTCTGTCACTCAGGGTGGAGTGTAGTGGTGTAATCATGATTCACCACAGCCTCAACCTCCTGGGCTCAGATGATCTTCCTGTCTCAACCTCCCGAGTAGCTGGGACTACAGATATATGCCACCACACGTGGATAATTTTTGGATTTTTTTGTAGAGATGAGGTCTTGGTATATTGTCTAGGCTGGGAGATAGCAAAGTTTTACTATTCCTAGAAATTTAAAACAACTTATTTTTTGTTTGTTTGTTTGTTTGGAGTTGGAGTCTCATTCCTTCTCCCAGGCTGGAGTGCAGTGGCATGATCATGGCTACTGCAGCCTCAACCTACTGACCTCAGCCTCCTGAGTAGCTGGGACTACAGGTCCATTTACTGTGGAAACGAGGTCTTGCCATGTTGCCCGGGCTGGTCTTGAACTTCTGGGCTCAGGCAATTCTCTCACCTCGGCCTCCCAAAGTGCTGGGATTATGGACATGAGCCACTGCACCTGGACACTTCTTTTGTTTTATAGCAGTCAACGCTTAAAGAAAAAAGCACTGCCACATAAATTCCTTTATTCAGGTCTGTCTTCCTAACACCCTGTCAAATATATAGGGTAGATATTATTTCCTGCATTTTTAAGTGGTACAGACGTCCCAATACTCTGTAATGAGGAAGCGGCCTCCTCCCAAGCATGGTGTACCCAGCTTTCTGTCGCTCAGCCGGGAGATGCAGTTGCTCTAAGATGAGCTGGAGACTGGAGGCTGGAGGCCGGAGGCTGTACCTGACAATCTCTGGGAATCCCTTCTGGCTCAAGGGAGTCATCATTTAGAAACTGGTTTCTGTCGCTGGGGAGTCTCAGCAATCCGTGACGTCTGTTGTTTTTGAGTTTTCTTCCTAAAGCTTTATATTTCTAAACGAAAAAAGAAAAAAGAGAGAATTTCATGAAAAAAAAAAGAGAGAAAGAAAACATTTTTGTTCACACTCAAGATATCATAAAGATACAGTCAGACCCAACATCAGAGAGACACAGATGGCAGTGACGATCATGCGCAAATACCAGTCGTGCGGCATCACCACCCTTGGCACGAGCCACCATCGCAGGCTCAGGGAGCTAAATGCAGCTCTAGTCGGGGAGGTTTCAGAAACAAGCAGCTGTTCTGCTCCTCACCACTGATTTGTGGAAGGGTTGAGTTGTGTTTGGTGTGTGTGGTGGGAGAAGAACAGGACCAGGCCCAGAAGGAGGCGGGCAGGGTACAAAACACATTTCTTACATTCTGCACCCTGGATGCCTCACTCGCCTCTTCCCGGTCCTGGGCTGGTGCTGTGGGGTTGGATCTTCTTAAAGACATGGCCGTTCTCTGCCTCCTAGCTCACAGCAGCCGACAAACAGAACGATCATTTAAATATTCTTTTCCTTCTAAAAGTTGCAGTTGGGGCACTCTGGGTACAGATGGAAGGAGCATATGCAGGGGTCCGTCCTTTAGCTGAGCACCACGCGATGCTCTGGGGGTGTGAATGACGCTCCCCAGTGGATGGAACCGTGCCTCTGATTAGTCATATTTTGTTTAATTTTTACTCCTAATGGATCTCTGATGGAAGATAGAAGCATAAGGAACACTCTTGTCAAAATAAAAAAAAAAGACGAGAACTGTTTGCCTTGTGATCACCTTGATCAAATCGGCGAGCTGCATGTAGCTACTCAGAATTCTGATGCAGCACATCGAGGCATCTCCAGCACTTCAAAAACCAATATTAAAGAGAAAAAGTCCATTTTATTTTGGCTTTTCATTTGTTGGGAATGAATATTATTCATGAAGCTTTTGTTTGCTGAGAGATGCCTGAAAGTAGCAGCCCGAAACCTTCTCTTTTATCTTGTTTAGAAATAAAATATGAAACATTTTTAAAAAGAAAAAAAAAACAGGTCAATTTTAAAAGTGCAAAATGTAATAATTTCAAGCATCAGGTCATCAAAGCAGTTGCTGATGCTGTAATAGCTAGTTGAAATTTAATCTGCATTTTAATACATGTTCCAGCCCCAAACCAAACACCTTAGACTGAGATGGTGCTTGAAATTTCTGAGGGAAGTTCTGAGTCATCTTACTGTGAAATGGCTGGGATGAGCTGAGGTGGAAGGCTCCGATCTTTGGAGCCACGGAGGACTGGCGTGGGAATCTTTCCAGACCACTCCACGGGCAAGCTTCTCAGGTCTTTTAGCCTCGGTTTCCCATCTTTAAAAAGAAAATTTTGAAGATTGAATGTAGGTGTCACATGCTGAATAGATGGCAACTTCTCGTCAATTAGATTTGCGCTCCACACTTCCTTGATAACCAGTTTAATGGCCACTCCCTCACCTCCCACGTCCCCAAACTTCCTCCTGTCACATTTTCCTCTTTTCGTGGTAGTCAAGGCATTGTTGCTATCTGACAGTATCTTATTCATTCATTTATTTGTTTGTTTAGTTGTTTTACTTCCTGCTGTCATTACTGGAATGTGAGGTCTGGATAATCACCGCTTCACCTGTGTTTAGAATAGCCTGGGTCTTAAGAATAGCCATCATTAATAAAACAAAAAACAACAGATGCTGGCAAGGATGTGGAGAAAAGGAAACACTTCTACACTGTTGGTGGGAATGCAAACTAGTTCAACCTCTATGGAAAACAGTGTGGCAATTCCTAAAAGGACTAGAAATTGACCTTCCATATGACCCAGCAATCTCCCTTCTGGGAATATACCTGGAGGACTAAAATCACTCTACAAAATAGATACCTGCACACACATATTTATTGTAGCACTATTCACAATAGCAAAAACATAGAACCAACCGTGCTGCCTATCAAAACTGCACTGGATTAAAAAAATGTGGTACATATACACAATGGAATATTACACAGCCACAAAGAAGAACAAACATATGAACTTTGCAGCAACTCAGAAGGAATTAGAGTCTATAATACTCAGTGATCTATCACAGAAACAAAGAATCGAGTACCACATGCTCTCACTCATAAGCATACCTTGAACATTTAGCATAATACAATAAAAAAGGGATTGGCAGTAGCGGGACACTGCCCGGGGTGGGGGACACATAACATTAATAAGTGTACCTGATCTCAAACCAGGTGAAGTGGGGATGAAAGGGAGGCCCAAACTTTACCTGTACGATGACCACTTGTATACCCAAATCTGAATTGTACCCCACATCTTTAAAATAAAAAAAAATTTTAAAAAGAGAATAGCTTGAATCTATTCTCATGCTCAATAAAGAACTGCTGAATGAATGTTGAATGACGTTCTCTTTCCTCTCTTTCATGACTGGCTGAGACAGGGATTTCATCTCTCATGCCTTACTTAATCCATTTTTCACAGAAGCTCATTGGTCTAGATCAGCAGTTGACAAACTGCACACAGACTGGGGCCAAACCCGGCCCACCATCTGTGTTTGTGTAGAAAGTTGTATTGGGACACAGCCACGCTCCCTCGGTTACATATTTCTGTGGCTGTTTGTGCATCACAGCTGCAGGCTGGAGTAGCTGTGGAGATGGAATGTCTCAAAAGCCGAGGATGTTACTATCTTGCCCTTCCCAGAAAAGTTTGCTAATCTTGGTATGGCTGAACCCTGAGATCCTTTTTTTTTTTTTTTGAGTAGGAGTCTCACTCTGTCACCAGGCTGGAGTGCAGTGGCATGTTCACGGCCCCCAAAGCTTTGACCTGCTGGGCTGGGGCAATCCTTCTGCCTCAGCCTTCCAAGTAGCTGGAACTACAGGCGCTGCGCTTCCATGCCTGACTTGGTGACAAGGTCTCACCAAGTTGCCCAGGCTGGTCCCGAATCCCTGGGCTCAGGCAATCCTCTTCTCGCCTCGGCCTCCCAACGTGCTGGAATTACAGGCTTCAGCCACTGCATGCCGAACCCTGAGATCTTTACATTTCTGATGCTCTTTCTCTCCTGATGTTCTTTCTCTCCTGTGAACTACCCACACGATTCTCACTTCTCCCTGTGATAACAATCGGCTGATTGATTTTCTGGAAGTTCTCTGAAGTTTTACACCAGGCCACGAATTGACCTTGTTTGGTTGTGAATTTTGCACTCATGATTCATTCACTTCTCCATTACTTTCCAGCCTCCTTCCAAAAGGATGTAAGCTCTAAGTGCTATAATTGCTGTCACCTTGAGATTTGCTTTAACTTCTCCTGCCACCAGCGACTTCAATTCTAGGATGGAATTGCCTGAATACTGCACTTAAAGCATGCCGGGCTTTGAAATCAATAAACGTTTCTAGCTGGTATTGCCCCAGTTTCAATGTCACAAAACATCAGCTGAGAACTGGGGGTGGAGAAGGAGGGTACTGATTCCTTATTGCTCCGAGGAGTCTCTTCCCTTTTTAGGCGCCCTCCCACACAGTTCCACGGAGGACTGTGCCTCAGGAGAGAGGCAATGCGGTATGATCGAAAGAACATAGGGCTTGGCATCACAGAGATTTTGGTTCACGTTCTATATTTGCCACTTACTAGTTACGGGATTGTGGACTAGTAATGTAACCTTTCTGTGCCTCAATGTCCTCATCTGTAAAGTGAGATAGGTTGATCGATGCCCCGTAAGGGAGAGCGGACCATAGTGGTCATCCCATAAATGTTATCTGGGCACCTGTGATGCAGATACCAGGCATTATTCTAGGCAGAACAGACAGTGTCCCTGTTTTCGTGGAGCATATGATCCGGGAGGCGCAGGGAGTAGGCACACAAGCAAACACATATTTAATATAATGATGAATGCAATAAAGAAAAGTAAAGCAGAATAAAGGGAGAGTCATGGAAGGGGATTATTTAATGTCATAGAATGGTCAAGGAAACACTCTTTAAGGAGGTGACATTTGAGTAGAGACCTGAATATCTGAAGGAACAAATCTGGAATATTAAAGGGACAGAATGTTCAAAGGCCCTGGTATGGTGTGTTTAAAGGAGACACCCAGGCCAGGTGCCTGGAGCAGAGGGAGGGAGGGAGGGAGGAGGTGGGAACCAGAACCTGAAAGAACAGCCAGGTTGGGGCCACAGAAAGGGCTCAGAATTCCATTCTCAGGGGAGTAGAAGCTGGGCATAGTGGCTCATGCCTGTAATCCTAGCACTTTGGGAAGCTGAAGGCAGGAGAATTGCTTGAGTCCAGGAGTTCGGGGCCAGTCTAGGCAACATTGCAAGACCTTGTCTCTACAAAAAATAAAAAAATTAGCTGGGTGTGGTGGTGCACTTCTGTAGACTGAGGCAGAAGGAGTTCAAGGCTGCGGTGAGCGGTGATTGTGCCACTGCACTCTAGCCTGGGCAACACAGTGAGACCCTGACTCAAATAAAATAAAATAAAAGTAGTGGGCTCAGCCTGTAATCCCAGCACTTTGGGAGGCCAAGGCGAGTGGATTGCCTGAACCCGCGGGTTCGACACCTGCCCAGGAAACTTGACGAGATCTCGTCTCTACAATATATCAACAACAACAACAAAAAAATAACTGGGTGTAGTAGCGCATGCCTATAGGTCCGGCTACTTGGAAGGCTGAGGCAGAAGGATCGCCGGAGCCCAGCAGGTCAAGGCTGCAGTGGCCGGGAGCGTGCCTCTGCATTCCAGTCTGGGCGACAGAGTGAAACTCCAACTCAAAAAAAAAAAAAACAAAAAACAGTAGTGGGAAACCAATGAAGGACCTTGAGCAAGGATGTGACATGATTCAACTTATGTTTTAAAACAATTCTGGCTGTTATAAGGAGAGTAAAATGCAAAGTATTTTTAAGATGCCTGTTATTATTATTATTCTTTTGCCTATTCTTTAGACCCACAATAAATGTAGGTACCTCCTAGAACCCCAGGCCCATTTAGAGGAAATTACCTGCTGCTGTAGCAAGACAGCCTGAGTGTCATTATGAAAACGGCCACAGTCTGAGCATAGTTGTGAAAACGGCCTGGTGGCTGAGGGGTGGCAGAAAGAGAGTGACCTCCAAGTGACTCCCACCCTGGCAGGGTCAGGGCTTCCACGCAGGACAGTCCTGGCTGGAACCTTGACCTCTGGCCAGGGCTCTCTACCTCCCGCTGCTGTTGAGACTGTCCAGTCTTCCTCTTGTCAGCCTGTGGCAGCAATTAGAAACACTCAGGTTGGGCTGGACTACATATGCCACATTTGAAATTGGATCACAGAAATGGGAGATGATTACAAATGCTTTAGAAAGACCAAACACCATTAAGCCTTCCAGATCTGCTGTCTAGAAAGCCTTCTGTCCAGGGTCTTTTGGGTGGGAGGGGAGGACTCCAAGGAAGGGGTAAGGACATAAGGAAGTGGAGTGTGGGATTACAGTAATGGTGTGAACTGAGAAAATCAGGACTCGGCATGGGGACCAGCTGCCCCATGCCCTCAATTACACCAGCTTCTAAGAGGAGGCAGGGAGGGGGCTTTGTTATCTGGCCACAAGTTTATCAAAGTGACCAGCCTCCTGTGGGATCAGTTCAGCCCAGGTCCAGAAGGAGTCACTCACCTCTCAGAGGACTACACTCACCCTCCCCACCTCTTTCTTGTAGATATCATATCTACGAAAGAGGACCCCCTCAAAAAACCCGAGAATTTATTTATTAAAAATTGTGTATTTATTCTTACATGTTTAACTTCATTCGATGCAACACACCTATTGAGATGCTTTTACCACTGCTCAAAACAGTTTTTGAACTTGTCAGTTTTGATACCTTTTATTTAGTGCTTCTGCAGTTTTTTGTTTCACCTTTTCAACATCAGCAAAAGCGTTTCCCTCTGAGGATTTTTTTCATCTGGGGAAACAAAACAAAACAAAAAGTTGTAGGGGCAAGATCGAGTGAATAAGGAGGGTGGAGCATGGGGTTCAGGCTATTTTTGGCCAAAAAAACAAACAAACTGCAGAACACTCGGCGTGGTGTGTTGTCATGATGGAAGAACCAGTCACCCGTTGGCCACAACTCAGGACGTTTCTTCTGCAAATCGTGTTGCAACCTTCTCAAAACTTCCAGATAAAACTTTGGTTGAGTTTCATCTAGAGGAACAAATTCCAAGTGTACCCCAAGGGGCCTGCCTTGTAGTAAATAACTCTAGGGGTTTTTGGGGGAGTCCCCCTTCGCACATCTGACTTCAGAGCACCAGGACCTGTGGGTGGCCAGTTTGCTGTCTTCTGTCCTTGAAGTCCCTGTTGGGAACCGTCAGGTACCAGGTCCAGCAGGGTGATCAAGTGCCCTGGTTTGCTGGAGACTGAAGGACTTGCTTGGGTGTGAGATTTTCATTGCTAAAACTGAGAAAGTCCTGGGAAAACCTGGACAAGGGAGTCATTCTGGGGGGCTCCCTCGACTCAGGGTTTGTTGAGAGTGGGGATGTGTTTTTGTTTGTTTGTTTGTTTTAATTGGAGAGAAAGTTGCCCAGGCTGGTCTCGAACCTGTGGGCTCAGGTAATTCACTCGTCTCGGCCTCCCAAAGTACTGGGATTATAAGCTGAGTCACCAAGCCTGGCCGATGTGGTATTTTTTTAAGTCACAGATATACTTACATGCCATACAATTCATTCATTCCAAGGACAAAATTCAGTGGCCTAATATATTCACAGAATTGTGAAACCATCATTACAATAAATTTTAGAACATTTTCATCATCCTCAGAAGAAATCCCATCCTTGTTAGCAGTCGCTCCCCATTTTTTACCAAGAATCCTCCTTCCCTCTCTCCAGCCCTAGGCCACCATCAAGCTTTTCTGTCTCTCTATAGATTTGACTTTTCTGGACATTCTGTGTAGATGGAATCATATAGCACGTGGCCTTTTATGACTGGCTTCTTTCATTTAGCATAAGGTTTTCAAGGTCCTTTCATGTTGTAACAAGTGTCAGTACTTTATTCCTTTTTATTGCTGAACGGTATTCCACTGTATGAATATACTGTATTTATTTATCCATTCATTAGTTGTTGGATATTTGGATTATTTATACTTTTTGCTCATTGGGAATGATGCTGCTATGAACATTCATGTGCAAGTGTTTTCGTGGACGTGCGTGTTCGTTTTTCTTGGATAGATATTTATAAATGAAATTTCTGGGTCATGTAAGTCCATATTTAATCATGTGAGGAACTGCCAGGTTGTTTTCCAAAGCACCCAAGCACCATTTGACATTCTGTCAGCAGTTATGAGGGTTCCAATTACTCTTCATTCTCACCAACACTTGTTAGTCTGTCTCTTATAATGACCATCCTAGTGGGTGTGAACTGGTGGTTTGATTTTCCTGATGGCTAACAATAGGCTGTGCTTTATTGCTGTGTATGACTGAGTACTTAGCCCATTGGCTTAACAAAACGTATACTTAACACATGACAATTGAATTCTAAGTACTAGAACGAATCACATCAGTCTCTCACTGCTAGAGGGAGCGCATGTGCTTGGCCTGGGCTGTGGGTCTTCAGTGGGTTTAAGAAAGCACCGGGTGTCAAGACAGACAGAAATGAAGGGGCTTTCCCCACTGGTATGGGATATAGTTTCATCATCCAAAGAGCATGTGCTTTGACGCCAGGCAGTTGTGGGTTCAAATCCCCCTCCTGAGGCCCCAGCTCTCACTCTAGGTGGGAAAAGTAGCGAAATAGTGGGTTTTGAGGCTGCAGAGACAGCACAGAGCCAGAATATAAGAGGATCCTGAGTGATATACTCAGTTTGAGTTTTTAATCCCAATGGTTTTTTTCCTATAGACAGGGCAGGGATGCAGGCAGGTTTGTGCTTTAGAAAGAACCCCCTGGCAGTGGCATGGAGAACAGATTACACCTAGAAGAAACAGGGCCCGTGGGAAGGTAGACTGCAGGTAATAGGGGAGAGATGCTGGGCAGAGGCAGTGAGAGGGGTTAGGCAGTATGTGTGTGTGGGGGTGGAGTGAGGGGGTGGGTTAGTCACTTCCAGAAAGTTACTTTGGGGTATGAACCCTTAGGTAAATCTGATGAGACCCAAAGTCCTTTCCCCAGAAATCAAGTACGCAGAATTTGGTACCCAATTTTATGAGTGGTAAGAGTACTGCTGCTTAGAGCCCAAGATAGTCCTTTTCTCAGCTGAGCCACTGCCCTGCTGGTGATCTGCAGCAAATCATTTTCCCTCTCTGAGCTGTGCTTTTCTTTTCCATAAAATAAAGAAGCCACACGGGAGGATTCACAGTTCCCTACCCTTTCCTGAGGGTCTTTGCCCTGAAGACGCACTTGGGGGCATTCCCTGGGGTGGGCAGGCCTGGAAGACCTTGGGCTACAGGAGGACCCTGGAGAGAAAATCAGGATGTGATGCCAGGTTGGCAGCTTTGGAAACCAAATGTTGAAAACAGATTTGTTTACCTTGTGGTTTTCACTGTCTAGGAAGAAAAATGCACCAAATCTACTTCCCATCTTATAAATAATGCATCTGACAGGGGTGGCCCAGAGAATTATCACCTGCTGTCTGGATTCATGTCTGTTTATATTCTCAAGAGTTTGAATTATTCCAGAACTCTAATTCAAGCATTTGACTGAAAATTTGACTGGGTTTAAGCTGTCATGTCCCTACAGAAGTAACTATTCTCAACATGCTTCCTGTTGTCCCTGGTGATCAGGGTCACGTCATCAGGAAGATGAGAATTGCAGCCCCGCTGACACCTTGGTTTCAGCCCGTGAGGCCTGAGCAGAAGATGGAGCTAACCTGTTCCCCAGATTCCTGATCCATGGAACTGAGAGATAATAAAGGTGTGTTGTTTTATAGGACTGACTCTGTGGTCATTTGTTACGGCAAGCAATAGAAAACTAACATGGCAGCAGAGAGTGGTGGTTCACAGGATGGCCTCAGAGCCAGACCAAGTTCAAATATCTGCCTTGTCACTCACTAGCTATGTGACCTTGAGGAAGTTATTTCCATCTCACTTTCCTCATCTGGAAAGTGGGGATAAGTAGTACTTCCCTCATGGGTTTCCGGTGAGGATTCTATGAATGAATGGGCCATGTTTAAAGCCTGCCTGGTGCCTAGTACAGGCTCGCTCATGGTTTGCCTTTTTTTTTTTTTTTTGAGTTGGAGTCTCACTCTGTCACCCAGACTGGAGTGCAGTGGCCGCTCCCAGCCACTGCAGCCTCGACCTGCTGGGCTCCGGCCATCTTTCTGCCTCAGCCTTCCAA
>CAUYQG010111953.1:0-16866 GCA_963574415.1 Tarsius wallacei | reverse complement strand
AGGCGCGTGCTACCACACCTGGCTAATTTTTTAAAATTTATTGTAGAGATGAGGTCTCGCCAAGTTGCCCAGGTGGGTCTCAAACCTGCGGGCTCAGGCAATCCACTCACCTCAGCCTCCCAAAGCGTGGGATTACAGGCTGAGCCACTGAGCCCAGCTTGGGGTGTTCATTTCTTAAAGATCTTCTTAAAGCAATGCAAATATTAGTGGAGAGGATTCAACTTACTTTATGAAATCTCAAAAATTAACTTAAATACGTCTATTTATTTGGTCAGTTTATGACAAGCAGGGTGAATGTTGGCCTGGTTTCATGAGCAATCCCTTCTCTCTGGACCCTGGGATCACCTTTAGGAGGAGTGACAATAAAGATGTCCAGGTCCTGAGCTGATTTATGCTCTTATCTGAACACATTGTTATTAATTGTCTGTTGGCCGCTGATTGCATCCTACTACTAACGGTGAGAAATAGAGTGGAAGAGATAAAAACAGAAGGCTAAAATGAGATTTGCATTTTTATCCATGGGTTGAAGGTGACCAAATTCTCCTTACTGCCATTGAAGACTGAAAACCAAGTGTGCCATCACCTACGGGGCAAGTCATTATCCTTTTCTTAGCCTCAGTTTCCTCAACTGTTCTATAGCAAGCTCCATTCCTCGGTTCTCTCCTCCTTACCTTAGATCTCTCATCTCTACAGTATAGGGATAGAAGGTCCCTAAATAGCCTCCGAGTTCTTCAATGCCATGGAATTTTGGAAGATTCAAGCAACTCTACCTCAGAGATTGCTGAACCCTTTGAGGGGCATTTAGAACAACAACTCTGTGAAGGTTTTTAAAACATAGATACAAATTCTTTTCTTTTTTTTCCATCCAGAGATGGGGTCAAGGTCTTTGAATTTTTAATCTGGGTGAATTTGTGACTACTTTGACCATCAGAGTAGATGGAAGTAACACTACAGGACCTACAAAGCTGGATTACAAAGGCCATGAAGCTTCCACCATCTTTGCTGGAATACTGTGTCTGGGAGCTCTGAGATCCCATGCTGGTGAAGCTGTATGCTCCAAAAGACCATTCCAGCTGAGCCCAGTCTTTCAGCTATCTCTGTCAAGGCTCAGGCATGTGAATGATGACAACTTCAGATGATTCCAACTCCTGTATATCCAAGTTGTGTCTGGCCATTTGAGTCTTCCCAGCTGAGGACTAGACTTTAGGAAGCAGAAAGGTGTCATTCCTTTTGTGCCCTGTCTGGATTATTTACCCCCCAGATCTGTGTGCTTGTGACTGTAGGCTCTGCTGCTAAGTTCTAGGGAAGATAAGCAGATGCAGAGGAACACTGGGCTGGCCTTTTTCGGATGAAGCTTAGAAGGGTTGGTGGTAAATGAGGATCTTTGGCCTCTAACTTGTTTGTGTGTCTAAATCATGGTGTATAGGAGACCTTTGCCTCTTCTTTCCTGAGAGAATGAGTGTCAGAGGATACCTAAAAAGTCACTTTTTAAAAGGGAGTTTGCTTTCTTCTCTTTTGCTGTCACCTTCTCTCTACTGAATTCTTCTTTATGCTTCTGTACACACCCTCTGTGTGAATGACTGTGTGGGAGCAGACTCCACCCTCCCTGTCTATGGAATTCCTTAAGGCAGGGACTCTGTCTGGTGAGACTGTCAAAACTGTGTCCATCATGAATGAAGAATGAGCTTTCCACCAGAGAGCCTGCACAGGGGACCAGAAACAATGAGAGACATCACAGAGGACCAGAAACAATGAGTGTGCTTTTGCTTCACATGAGATGCTATAGTAAGTTCTTTACATGTGTCATCCCATGGACTTGTCACAGCCACTCTATGAGAGAGGCAGGTAGGCTCTAGTGTGCCCCCATTTAATAGGTATGACAGGGAAGACTCAGAGGAGTTGAGTCACTTGCCAGGATTTGGACTCCTGCACGACTCCTACACTTAACTGCTCTGCTATCCTTAAGATGGAAATGCTTTTGAAGATCCTTATGATGTCTCAAGTGTGCCCTTGGAACCCCTTGGACTCTGTGCATTTCCAAGAATCACCTTGAACTCCCCTTCCTCAGATGCCACTATTGTTTTTTGAGATGCATAGTTAGTGTGTTTTAAAAAGAAGTTTAAAACAATTTTGGTTCAACACTAAGTATGCCTCTTTCTTTTGTCATTGACAAAAGCCTGAAGCAGTCAGGTTGTGGAATCTTAATCCCAAAGTAACCTCCATCTTCTCATTGTAATGACAGTGCCTTGAATCTCAGAGGTCAGGCCAATCAGAACAATGAGCCCAAGATATATTGAACAGCAGCTTGGTGATAATTACTTCTACTTTTCAGTACATTTCCTATTAGTTGGTTACAGGTTTGCATTTGCAGAGGGCTCTGTGCTCTGCATATAACTCAGCTCACCTCCCATGACCCAGGTCCAATCTGGAGTGCAGCCCCTAAGTCCATCACCACCACAGGCTCCGTCCATGCTCTCCCGCCCTCCCACCCCTGCCAACCAGTCACCAAAGGCTTTTTGCTCTTTATGTGATCTTGATACCTCCTGCCTCCATTGCCCCCACTTTATCCTTGCTGGGCCTCTCGTTGTTTGGTACCACATCTGCTTTCACTTGTTATATTCTCTCAGTATCCTAACTGGCCTGGCCCCAGTGAGGATGCTCTGTGGTCTACAGCACAGCCAGCAAGATCTTTTAGAAATGCAAATACCCTACCCTCCACCTAGGAAGTAGCAGAGATTCCTTGAAGTGGTAGAAGTAGTGAGGGTAAGTGATCAGAGCTCACTGCCCTGCGATCATCTTCCCATGTTTGTGCCTCCTGTAGACTACAAGCTTCTTGAGGTGGGAATTCTGTTATTTGTATTCATGTTCTCAACAATCCACACTATGCCTGTTGCAGAGGCTTAATTGTGAATGAATGACGAGGAGTTAAGTGTGGAAGGCTGTGATGAGAAGCTGGGGTGATCACAGGTGGGTGGCAAAAGATGTCACCTGATTCTAGGTATAAACTCCAGGGAAAACCGGGACACACAGCTATCCCAGCCCAACGGGACAAGGATGCATACGTGAGATGAATGTGGGGGATAGTCTAATGGCAGAGAATTGTCAGACTAATCACTGTACCAGACAGACAGGCAGAGAAACAGATAAGAATGCATGGGCCAGGGACTCACTGAGGACTGACTTTCCGACTCGGGTCTACGGAAGCCCTCGATCGGGATCTCAGTCATGTTTCTACTCCATGTAGTTCTGTGACCTGGGAAGCTTGCTTAATCTTTATAAGCCTCAGTTTCTCAATCTGTTAAAAGGAAATTGAACCATATCAAAGAGGGAAAACACTTCTTCCTCTGATAGAGTAGAATTCTCTAGGGAAGAGTGGTTTAGGAAAAAGACTGTGTGGTGTCTGGAATAAGATGGACCTCATTTGAATCCCAGTTTGTACTACCTGTATGAACTTTGGCAAGTTATTTAACATCTAGAAGCCTCCGTGTTCTGTAATTCTGTAAAATGGGTAATTCCAACTTCACATGGATTTCAAGAAGACTGAATGGGATGTGTATAACAAAGAAGTTAGCACACAGTAGGTGGCCTCTGAAAAATGTTGCTTCCACTTTGTTGGGGCAAACCCAAACTTAACCCATATCAGCCTCATCCCCCACCTGCTACCCTGGGCTTTGCATTCATCATATCCACTATCCCCCAAGCTCATTCTGCTTGCTGATGAGTCTTTGCCTCCTGTCTCTCCCCTGGCATTGTGAACTGCCCTCACTCTCCCCCCTCCTGAAAAGTGATTTTACATCCTTGGCTTTGTGTGGGCTCTTGACATATGTTAATGTTTGGAATATCAGCCTGGAACAGAGCAGGGAGCCCTTCCAAACACGAGCCCGGAGGCAATAAATAAATTACTTTGCAGTGATGGTTCTGTCTGTTGCAAGTTAAAACTTAACAAAGAAAACAATCCCCTTCTGTTTTGGACACCCGGGAAGCTGTGGGTGTCCTCGCCTCTGAGTCAGGACTCCACTTGTTTTATAGCCAGGGATAGAACCATCATCAAAGGTAACTTGTGTCATGTGCTTGATGTTGTGCAAGACCTTTAACACACACATTACAGATGAGAAACGGTAGTTTAGCAGAGTTAATTAACTTGCCCAAACTCACCTATAAAATAAATAGTTGAGCTCAGATTTAGAAGCAGACCTGTTAGATTCCAAAGTCTGTATGTTCCCCACTTAACTTCATGGCCTCTTCGTATGTAAAAAGTGGGGAGCATCCCTTTTGTTTTTTAGAGAAAGAAGAGAATTTTGGAACATTTCCTCTGGGTATACCACGGATTGCTGTTAGGAGGTACTGAATAAGGGCAGAGGACAAGGTAGAAGACTATAGGATTGGTCAGGTCAAGACAAGGAACCTGAGGAGACGTCCTTAGTCCAGTAAGGCAGAGGTTAATTAGACACCCAGATGCCCAGGGCTTCTCCTAGGTGTATTAGCAGCAGGTCTCTGGCAGTAGAAGGACCAAACCTAGGCTCTGACCATCTCTACTGTAAGTTTCTGCCCTGATTGTACAGAATGCTCTCTGTGTTTTTTGTGTCTAGCTCTAGCACAATGGGGTAGATTTTTTATAAAAATTCTTCCCAACCCTCTGCAGTGTGACTTTTTGTTTCATCCTACTAGGAAGTGGAGTTTCTTCCTTTATCCCTTGAATATGGATTTAGTTAGCCATGGGACATTAGAAAATATGACACAAACAAAGACACAAAAAGTGCTCAGACAATGGGGCCCACCCTCTCTTACTGCTGTTTGGATTCCTGGGACTACTAAGTGAAGCAGCTTGAGCTAATTTGCTGGAGGATGAGATACCATGTGGAGCCAAGATGAGCATACCCAGCTGAGACTCCCCTTTGATGAGCCAGACTACCAACCACCAGCAATGTGGGCAAGGATGTCCTCTACCACACAGCACAGCTGAGATACTGACTGGCTTTAGAGATCACTGGATCCAGCCCCGCAGAAGAAACTTGCCTAGTTGACCCACAGAATGTGAGACATGATAAATATTTGCTGTTTTAAGTCACTAAGGTTTGGAGTGGTTTGTTTTTAAGCAAAATAACAAGGAGTATTAGAGAAGGTAGACAAAAGAACCTCAGGGTGACTCATTTCTGAACTCTCATTGCTTTCTGTACCTCCAGTTTAGCACATATATGTTCCATCAGTTTTGAACCAGAGTCTGACCTGTCCTCTGATATCCTAGATCAGAGATGAAACTGAAGGTCACCTCATTCAAACACTATTCCACAGCTGACCTCTAGACTCTTGGGGACAAAAGCCAGATCACAGAGAGCCTTATATCACTGGTAAAGAGCCCAGACTACATCCTGAAGGTGTTTAGGAGTCTTGAAAGTTTTTGTTTCTTTGTTTTAAAATTAGAATTGAAACTGTTCTGCATTTTGATGATGGTAGAAAATATATAGCTGTATATATTTGTCAAAATTCATAGAACTGTACACTAAAGAGGGTAAATTTTACTGTATGTATATTATGCTTTAATACATATATTTAAATGTAAGCAAAGAAACAATTTTTAGTATGGGGAAAAATGAAAATTTGAATGAAATCTGTGGACTCTCAAGACCCATTAGACCACTGTGTTACCATGACTACATTTTGTCATACATAATTCATTAAGAAAAATTCTTCATAACTTTCATTTTTAATGTATGTTTCAGTTAAAGAAATTATATCATGATGGAATTACAGAGAATCAGTTTAGAAACAATTGTACATTCACTGTTAAAAACAGTCTAGTTGTATACCACTCATGGGAAAGGGGAGTAGATGTACTTTTCCCTATTCCTTTTGCTAAGCACAAGTAAAAACTCTGGATATTATATATAAAATGAACATAAGAAGACTCTGAAAGGTTGAAAAAAGTAAACCAATTAGGGATATTGGGACTTGAGGAACTACATAGTGTTGTGTTCCTTGGATTTTTTTTTTTTTCCTTATCTGTCCCAGGCTTGGAGCTGAACAATCTAGCAACCTAAAAGCACCAACAGGCACAAACCAATAAAAAAAAAAGATACAGGAAACTTTTATATAATATCCACTTTACTTTAGGCAAATACCACAGAAGAAACAGTAATTCAAACTCAACTCATGCCAGCAAAGATCAAGCAGGGTAGATTTTCACCATCACCAGATTATAACAAATGTACAACAAAACCCTCATCAAGTGATGTCAGATACATTCAAGTGGGGAGCTGGGATTTTTATCCCTGCTTCATGGTAATAAGGACTGCAGTGGAGATTACATGGGGGACATGGACCTCTACTTGTAATGGAAACAAGGAAGCACTCCCCTCCCTCCCTGCTGAAATAGGTCAGAGTAAGCCTAATAGAAAGTCAGGATTTTGACCACTGCTCATAAGTAACAAGGGCACATACACTCCTATCATATCAGTAGAGGCCAAGTGAGGAGGAATAATGAAACACTTCTACCCCTCCCTGCCTGAGAATTATCAATTGAGGTGTTTTAAGGAGGTAGAACGCCAATCCCATCCAACAATAATGAGGAGAATTCTCTCTTGGTTGTCAACAAAGGCCAAGTGGAAAGTTGAACTTCTACCCCACCTGGAAGTAATGAGGCAGTAACCTTGTCTTCTCCTGCCAGAGCAGTATCAGAAACAGCCAGCTAAAACAGGTTAAAATAAGATCCATAGTGTCACAATATAATATCTAACATATGTTCAGGTTTCAATAGAAAATCACTTGTACAAATAACCATAAGGATTTCAAACTGAATGAAAAAAGGTAATCAATAGATGTCAATATTGAAATGACAGAGATCTTACAATTATCTGTTAAAGATTTTAAAATGTCTACCATAAATGCTTCAACAAATAATTACAAAACACTCAAAAACTGAAAAAATAGAAAGCCACAGCAAATGGCTAGAAGATATAAAGAAAAACTGAATGGAAACTTTATAATTGAAAAATAAAGTAAGCTCAACGGATGGACTCAGCAACAGAATAGAGATACAGAGGAAAGGATCAGTGAACTTGAATACAGGAAAATGGAAATCACCCAATATGAACAACAGAAAGAAAATAGGCCAAAAACAAAAGAATAGAATGCCAGAATCCTGTGGGATTATAATAAGAATCAGATATTTGTGTAGTTGAAGTTCTAAAAGAGAGAGGGTCTGAAAAAATACTGAGAGAAATAATAACTGGAAACTCCCCAAATTTGATTAAAAAAAAAAAAATAAACCTAGAAAGCCAAGAAGCCAAGTAAGTTCCAAACAGGATAAACTTAAATAAATCCCTATCCAAGGCACATCATACTCAAACTTCATTGAAGGGTTCTAAACAGAAGAATTATATTGGAACTGGCCTTTAATTCACTCACATTTTTCCAAAAGGGCCCCCACATTTTATTCAATACCAGAGTCTGGGAGTACAAGAGGCAAACTTCTTGGATGTACAATTTCTGGACTCAACTCTTGAGACATCTTCAAACTCTGAAATTCTAAATCTCTACCATAATGTGTGATATTCTTTATTGCTCATATTTCTTTGTTTCCACCTCCCCATTGTGTTTTTCCCTCCCCTTCTTCCTGTAAAACACACACATACACACACACACACACACACAATGCAAGTGAACACAGGGTGGGGAGCTGTGTCTTATTCATTATTTTATCCCTCAGTATGTAGGATGTGGAATAGAATGAAGTAGCAGATGATGTTTGCCTGTCAGGGACTAGATCTGGACATTGAAAGCTGTATAAGGGAAGAGGAAGGTAAGGATTTAGGGTCCTGGTAACTTCAATAGCTAACTATTCCTACCTCATTTGTGCATACACTGACCTAAACAGCAGTGGACATCAACTAAAGTTGTTTTTGAGTCTTTCTATCTCCTCTGGGCAGAAGGAACCCTTGGACTCACATCTCCAGTCATGGTAGTTTATTCCCTCCTTGAATAAATTTTCTTCCACTATACTGGGTAATTTTCTTGCCTACGTGGAGGTCTCCAGGACTCCAGAACATCACAGATAGCAGTTCCCACATAATTTACCCAACCTAAGTGCCTGGACTCAGATATTCTGTGCTGGGAGTCAGGAAGTTGTCTTGTTTTCATTAGTAACTTGCTGCATGGCCTTAAATGGGGATCATGTCCTTTCTCTGTGCCTGTTTCCACATTTGTAAAATAGGCAAATGATTTTAAATAAGCCACAAAAAAATTTCCTTAAAGAAAATCCTCTAAACCTTTGCATGTAAAACAGAAAATTGAGGACTGGAGGACCCCTCCCTGACTAACCCACACAAGTTTCAATCAGTGTCCCTCTACCTGGTCTTGTTTATAGCCCTGGCATTTCCCAGCTCTGCTTCTCAATGTCTTTTTCTCTTTATGGCATCTCCAGAAAGATCAAGGGTCCTTCCTAGGGATTTCCTTCTCTGCTGCCAACTGCCCTTCCCCAGGTTGGTGGAGTGGTCTGTGTATTTGGCATTTGGTTTTCACATTTTGGGGGATTGGTGAAGAATGTGGTATGGCTGAGGAAGTCTGTCTATTGCAGATGGTGGGATGGAGATGAAGGTCAGGATGTCCAAATCCCAGCAGAAGGTGGGGCGAGGTCTTGCTGTGCCAGATAAGGGCAGCAGAAAGGCACATCTGCAGGTTCAGATGGCCTGCAAACCTGGAAGGCATGTGCCTGGTGCAACATGGAACCACATTTGCAAATTACACATCCAGATTTTGCCTATATATGTATTTTAATTTTTATAAATAATGTCATTTAGATTTTTATAGAGATTGCATTGAATCTATAGATAACTTTGAGTAATATGAAGAATAAGGGCACAGTCATATGGACCAAGATGGGGGCAACTCTTTTTTTTTTTTTCTTTTGAGTTCACGTCTCACCCTGTCACCCAGACTGGAGTGCAGTGGCCGGAAGCGGCCTGCTGGGCTCTGGCGATCCTTCCACCTCAGCCTTCCAAGTAGCCGGAACTACAGGCGTGCGCTACCACGCCCGGCTAATTTTTTTGATTTATCGTAGAGATGAGGTCGCGCCAAGTTGCCCAGGCTGGTCTCGAACCAGGCAATCCACTCTCCTCGGCCTCCAAAAGTGCTGGGATGACAGGCTGAGCCACCGAGCTCGGCCTGGACTCACTTTAAGTGTACAAGTTGGTGAACTTTCCCATACGATGTTTTTAAACTACATAAATAATCGTATTTTAAATTACCAGCACTCTAAAAGAAGGGAAGACGCTCCCCCCCATGATGCCACTGCTCCGACAGTCAAAGTGATGGTCTGTTCACATTCCCGAGCCCACCCCGGGCTCACGTTCCTCTCAGTCATGACCACGGGGTGGTTGCGTGTCCTGCGAGCGTGTTTAATGTTGCAATGTGAGTGCCGTTCACTGTTATATAACCTTGATTCTCATTTCCACCGCTACATGATACATGGATGACACTGACATTTAAGCAGAGACCGGACCCCCACTTCCCCTCCCTTCTCCCCACAGGTGTTTAAGTACACCCCGCCAGAGCCCCCGGGGTGCCAGCAATGACAGAGGGAACCCAGCTTGGGGGAGGGGCTCCCTTCCCATCAGTCCAATCTTCTTCTGTGTGCTCCTTGCTGACCTGAAAGGACCTATCTAGAGGCTCATGGGAGCTACGGCAGATTCCCATGCTGTGCCCCTCACTGTGGAGCCGGGCACCGATTTCCACAGAAAGTTTGCTCAGGGCGTGGTGCCGTCACCCACTCCAGCTCCCAGGTACACTTCCAAAATTACCAGAAGCAAGCTTTCTAGGCAGAAAGAGCCCCACAACAGGAAGATATGGAGGTGTGGGCCAGCCCAGAGTGCCGGAAACGCTGGCGGTCAGGGCCTGAAACCAGAGGGCTGGGCGGGCAGGCAGGGGCACAGACGCAGCAGGGCCTGAAACCAGAGGGCAGAGATGGGTGGGCAGGGGCATGGACCCGGCAGGGCTGGAGCTGAAGGGCCTGGGGAGCCAGGGAGCAACTGGGACCCCCGGGGGGGTCTTTAAAGAGATGATTTTCAGGTGTATTCTGGGACACACACCACTGCAGAGGAGAGAAGGGAGGAGTGAGCCAGCAGGACAGAGACTCAAGGCGAGGCTGGTGCTGCCCTGTACAAGCCAGGATGAGAATGTCCACAGAGCCAGTGCATGAAAGTGGCTTCATGTCCAGGCGTGGTCCCGCACACATGCACGAAACGAATCATGACTTGTGACTCCAACAAGTCCATGAGATGAATACCATCATGTCCACTCCACAGATGGGAAACTGAGGCCTGAACAGATCAAGTGGCCTCTTAAAGGGGACACAACTAGCAAATGGCCACGACGGGGTTTGACAACAGGCCTAGCCCCACTGACTCCATGGGCCATGCTCGCAGCCAACAAGCCACGTAGAGCCACACGCCAGGGACCTAGGCCAGGGCCAGCCAGCCTCTTCTGCAAAGGCAGGCTGCCGATATGTCAGATTTCACAGACCACATGGTCTCTGTCCTGATGGCTCGCCTCTGCGACTGTGGCATGAAGGCAGCCACGGGGAACCATGAACAGACCTGCTGATGGAGGGAGGCTGGGCGTGGGTCCATGGATTCTCATGCAGCACAAAATGCTCTTCTTTCGATGTTCCCAACCATTTCACAAAGGAGAAATCTTTGCGAATGCCAGCAAACTGATTCCAAGGCTTACACGAAGATGCAAAGACCCAGAAAGACCCACACAACACAGAAGGAGAGAGCAGAGTCGAGGACAGATGTGCGCTGCCTTCAAGACTTTCCGTGACACTGCAGAGGTCAAGACAGGGCAACTGGCAGGCGAAGGGATCAGATGGATCATGGAACAGACAGAGGGCCTGGGAGTGACCCCATAAATACAGCCAGCCAGTTTTGGCAACGGAGCAAAGGCCATTCAGTGGAGAAAGGACGGTCTTCAACAAGTGGTACTGGACAACCAGATGTCCACATGCAAAAGTGTGTGTGCGTGTGTGTGTGTATACATACACCAGGAGTGCCAGAATGTAGACACATTTTAAGAGATGCTAAAAGATGTTAACCATCGTAACCACTTTGAGCACCTCTTGTAATTGTAGAAGTGAAACGTGATGTTAGTTAGTGGCATATTACAATTTTAATTGTAATTAAATTGGCTTTTTCCTTTCTTAAAATGTATACATTTTTGGCACCCTCTGTGTGTGTGTGTATACGTATATATACATATATGCGCCTCTGTGTACATATATATACAATATCCTTAGCTCACGGGCCATACAAAACCCAGGCAGCACTAGCTTTGGCCCCAGATCATAGTTTGCCAGCCGACCCCTGTCCAGCCTGGTACTGAACAAGGCCCTCGAGGGAGGATGGCGCCCTGGTAACCAGTAATAGCCTGTGGTTCCAGACCCCCACCTAGAGCCCGGCATGGGCCCAAGCTGCACGGCTGGGTGCGACCTGCAGGCCTCCTTGGGCTTTTCAGGCTCCTCAGGTGAAGGGCACAGCTGCCAGCTGCCAGGCACCCAGGATCTCTGGGAAATGCCCCACTCCACGCGGCTCCTGGTCCTGCAGGCTTCAAGCCCGGGAGAGATTGAAAAATACTCCTCAGCAGGGCGTGGGGGCTCACCTGTAATCCCAGCACTTTGTAAGGCAGAGGTGTGAGGATTGCCTGAGCCCATGGATTTGAGAACACCTGGGCAACATGGCAAGACCTCTTCTCTACAATAAATCAAAAACTTAGCTGTTTGTGATGGCGCACACCTGTAGTTCCAGTGCTTGCACCCCTTCTAGACTTCTAGGACAGCAAATGTGCTCGGCGCTCTGGAAAGTCTTAAACATTGAATAAAATAAGCAGAAAAGCCAACCCAGCACATGTATACAGTAGATGCTGAAATATGTTCATGATGATGAAAGTGTGTTAATGATGATGAAAGATGCGCTTATTTCATTATGAAAACAATCTGGGGAAATGGAGATCACTATTAGCATAATCTTACAGCAGCCAACATTTCAGATGTTTAGAGTTGGGCTGGGTTGGGAGTTCCTGCCCCTGACATCAGATTTGGGAGACTTTAGTGGATCTCAGAGAAGGTTGTTTTTGAGACAATGGGGGAGGGGGACACACCTTTTCCTGCAACTGTTACAGATTCTTCTGGGTCTTTTTTTTTTCCTTCCTGTTGCCAATATTCTATTATGCCTCCCCACATTCTCTGTGTGCACATTTGCTGAGAGTCACAAAGACAGCAAGAACCTGGGGAGTCAAGACCCCAGGAAGAACGGACGTGCACAATGAGCCCAATTCACAGTGCCAGTTCAACCCTCGAAGCCTCTGTCAAAGAACGAGCAACAGAAACCAGCCACTGACAGGCCAGGACGCTGTGTAGAGCGTCAGGCAGCTTCGTGGAACCAGGAAACCGCCGGCAACGCGGTATCCCAGGCTCTAATTGGGACTTGAAGCAGCAAGACCTCGGAGCAGGGATGAGCCGGAAATAGACCCGCCTGGAGAAAGACGGAAGCCCAGGCCCGAGTGCATTTGATTCCTGACTGGATTAAGGCGATCCCCTCTTACCTTACTGCCTGCCAAGAGCAAAAGTGAAAACTTTATGGATGAAAATCTCCCCCAGAACATGAAGCTATCCCATATTCCACACACAATGCCTGGATTTCAATGCAAAAACTTACCAGGAGGCAACATAAATGAGCCCCAGACCAAGAGAAAATTAAAACACAACAGACATCAGCTCAGAAAGAAGGGCTGGGCTGACACCGAGTAACAGGAAATCCTCAGCTTTGCTGGGTCAGAATCCTGTCACCAAGTAGGGCAAGAGGTGGTCCAGCTGGGAATTTAATGGGTGGTCCAAGAAGGAAAAGTCCTGAGACACATCTCCACCACACATCTCCAAGACACGGCCTCCACATGACTCTGAGACACAGTCTCCACTCATCCCCAAGACATGCCTCCACACAGGCCCTGGACATGGCCTCCACATAACCCTGAAACAACCTCCACGTACGCCCAACTGTCTGGAAATCTATATATGTGCTGGGAAGACTGAAGAACACCAGGTAAAATTATAACCAAGGGAGACTTGAGAATTGGCTGCAACTTTGTGTTCATTTCATGACCTACACTCAGAGAAAGAATAGAGCCTCATGGACACAAGGTGTTTTAAGCACAGCTTCTGTTCAACTCACTGACTGACCATGCAGACTCAGGTGACTTCTAGGACACCCGGATACAAAACACAAGTAAGAAATAAAAAACAACAAAGACATCAGTGGCTACACATCAGGAGGGAGACAGATGTCCCAATTTAAGTCCAGGCAAGTTGCAAAAAAAAAAAAAAAAACCTCAGAAATGTAACACAGAATCCAGAATTGCTACATTTTATCAAGCACATCCAGTCTTTGAACAAAAGTTACCAGACATGCCAAGAAATTGAGAAGTGAGTTCCCTCTTCAGGGAAAAGCAATCAAAGCAAACAGACCCTGAGATGTGGGTCAGATGTGGGATTTTACAGGCAGAGTCTTCAAAGCAGCTATTATATACGTGGTCAAAGAATTAAAGAAAAGCATGAAGACAATGACAACAAGTAGAAGTGATACAAAATGGAAATCCCAGAACCGGGAAGTGCAGTGACTGAGATGCAACCACCAGCAGAGGACTTGTGGTGACAGAAGACTCAGTGACTTTAAAGACAGGTCTGTAGAAAGAACATTTCTAAGAAATACAGAGGAAAAGAGATAGAAGAAAAACAGAACTTCAGAGGTCCGTAGACAACATCACACATATAAACATACAGGTAATGTGAGCCCCAGAGGAAGCTGAGAGAGAGAGGGAGAGCAAGAGTGAGAGACAGAGAGAGACAGATACAGAGAGGAAAGCAGAAAAAGATTTAAAGATATAATGGCTAAGAATGTCCCACATTTGATGAAAAATATCAAACCACAGATCCGAGAAGCTGGAAGAAGCCTCAAGCTGGATAAACACAAGGAGAATCTCACTGAGACACATCAGTTACAGTCGTCTGTGTGTATGGGTGTGGTTCTAAAACCAGAGGAAAAAATCTTGGAAGCCGCAGGAGAAAAACGCCCCATGCATGCGGGAGCCCAGCTGTGGTCAAGGCTGACGTCCCATCAAGGGCACAGGACCCAAAGGCAGTGGAGCAACACAGACACGCTCAGAGGAGAGGCCCTGACGCAAGAGCATGGCAACGTGGAAGGAGCAAAGCACAGGACAGTCAAGGGTGTGGCAAGTCCAGGGTCGCATTTCCTTCACAGACGAAGGCTGGCAGGCCCACAGGCTGGACCCACCGCAGCCCGTCTCAGCACGGCCTCGAAAGGAGGCTCGCTACTACACGCTTTTACGGTATGCAGGAGAAGAGTGGGGCGGAGGACACATGGGGCTCAGATCTCGAGGGTCCCCATCTTGACCTTTCCAGACAGTTTGTATAAATAAACACAGCATGCCGTGAAGTTCAAAACGCATGGAGCTAACCGCTGCCCAGGTAGGGTTGGAGGAGAGAGGTGGAGGTAGACGGTCCCAAGGCCTTTCCCTCATCTGGGCCATGATGAAGGTACTGATTCAGATTCGGGTCTAGTAAGTCAAGGGTGCAGGTTATGTCTCAGACAACAAATAATAGTGAAAGCTGTGTGATCGACAGGCCGACGTGGGGCGTGGGGTGGTGACATGGAAACAATAAGAGCACATCACAGGGGGTAGAGAACCACCTGTCAGGGGCAGCGTGCCTGGTGGGCCGTGGTGGCTTAAAGCCCAGACTTCCTCACCGCTATATAGGGCGGTCATGGGAACAAAAGCCATTTGTGCCCCTAAAGCTATGGACATGTTTTAAAAAGTTATATGTATAAAAAGAACACACAATCCAAAAGGGAAGCCAAGGAGGGGGAAACATGAACCAGCCGGGCCCATGGATATGCCCACAGTCAGACATGCCATTTAAGCACAGTTTCAAGGACAGGCAGAGCAGCCAGGGAGACACACAGGAAGTTCCTGCCAGGTCCGAAGGCCTGGGTGCTGCCTTGCTCCACGTGGCCCCAAACTGTGCCTAGCTCAGGGAAGGGCTGCCCCTCGGTGGACCGGCTAGAACTCCCTGAGCAAAGATGGGCTGCCCCGGGGCACTTGCCCAAGCAGAGGCTGGGAACCAAAGATATGTGGCGCACGCACCAGGAAGGGGCTGAGGTGTGGACACTGTGGTCTGGTCAGCCTCGGCTTCCTCCCCCATGAGGCGAGGTCCATGACGCCTGTCTTGTGTCGTTACCCTGAGGATGAAGCGCGGGCAATCCCAGACTCGTGGTGAGGGCACAGCCCTTGGTAATTGGTATAATTGGTAGCTATAATGATTATAATTTCAGGCTGGGTGTGATCCCAGCACTTTGGGAGGCCATGCCGGGAGGATCGCTTGAGGCCAGGAGTTTGAGACCAGCCTGAGCAACATAGCAAGATCCTGACTCTTTAGAAATAAAATTAAAAATAATGATAATTTCAGCATCTGCATGGTGGTTGGCATAAACCATCTTTCAGGTCCTTCCAGCCTTGAATTTTAGGATTTCTTCACATGACACAGTGCTCAGGAGCGCCTGGTTTTGGCATGAAGTGGGTCAACCGTGGTGATTTTGGGCATCACAAAGGTTGTGCCTGGCATCCAAGTGTTAGACAGCCAGGCCCAAGACCTGGCTGGAAACTCAGCACCCTGGGTCATGGCCCCCGACTCTGGGAGTGATGTGGACACTCATGCCTGTTCTTTGCTTCCTAACAGATGCTAGGGAGGCCATGTCCTGACTGTTCCTATGGCACCCGCAGGTGGTGAGAGATACCACCAAACCTCCTCAGGGAGGCCCACTGGAGTGTCTCCCCTCCAGGAGGCTGTTTCCACAGCAAGTTTGTGGTCCTGGAAAGAGTTGAGGGTGTGGGATAATGCCCACCCCAGAAGGGCTGTGAGGGCAAAACACGTGTTTTTCCTCCCTGAGGGGGCGAGAGAGGACCTGTGTGTGTTCAGAGAAATGGGAGGGGTATGAGCTCGGTGACCCCTGCAGGACACAGCTGTGATCCTGCAGCCTGGAACCCACAGGTCATAAGAGCACCAGGCCTGGGCCAGTCACACCACTGGGCCCTCCCTGGGGAAGGACTTTCCCTGCTACCTGCCCCCCTGCTGCCTGGCCCCCCAACACAGAGGCATGGACCACCAGGCCCCGAAGGCCTGGTCACACCATGGCAGAGGCTGTGAAGTCCCTCGAGTGGCATCCGTGAGCTTCCAAGGGCACAAGCCCAACTGTACCAGGGAACCGAACCTGCATTGGTCCAGCAGCGGGCCACATGGGCATGATCTCAGCCAAATCAAAGCAGGCATACTCTTTTAATTCACTGGCCTCCTTGATGCAGGCTACTTATACTGTGTCTGGGCCACCATCTTCCAGCCCCTGTCCCTTCCTGGAGGGAAGACAGCCTCTTATGACCTTGATCAAATGTTGAATTCCTCTGAACTTGACTTCCTTGTCTATAAAAAGAGAACGAGACCAGTTCTGCATGGGTTTGTCATGAGGATCAAAGAGCAGGCTGGCCATGAAGCAGGAGCGGGCTGGGCCCAGGCAAGACATGGCTTGTCCCCAGATGAAAGGAAGACGCATCTCCCGGGTGGCAGGGAGGAAGTTCAAGGTGACACTGAGGTCACTCTTCAGTGTACATTAAGTTCACAGGCTCTTTGAGGAGTGTGATGTCCTCACAGCAACCCTGAGGGTGAATCGAGGCAGGGCTTATGACCCTGTCGGCATTTTTCAGGCTTAGAGAGGCCACAGTGCACACAGTCCACGCCAGTGAGGGAGCTAG
>CAUYQG010111952.1:0-17746 GCA_963574415.1 Tarsius wallacei | reverse complement strand
GATGGATATATTTTATGGATTTATTTTATTTTATTTTGTTTATTTCATTTATTTATTTTTATTTTTAAAATCTTTTTTGAGTTGGAGCCTCACTCTGTTGCATAGACTGGAGTGCAATGGCATGTTAATGACTCCCGCAGTCTCCACTTGCTAGGCTCAGGCTTTCCTTCCACCTCAGCCTTCCGAGTAGCTGGAACCAGAGACATGTGTCACCATGCCTGGCTAATGTTTTTGATTTATTGTAGAGACGTGGTCTCGCCAAGTTGCCCAGGCAGATCTCGAACCCCTGAGCTCATGCAAAACTCTTGCCTTCACCTCCCAAAGTACTGGGATTACAGGCATGAATCACTGCACCTGGCCCTTTTGGGTTTTTTTTTTTTCCCCTCTTACATCTTTTTTATTTTCTTTATTGTAATGATGTGGGGTACAATTATGGGTTAGGTATACAAATGTTCATTATGCAGGTACCCTTGTAGATGAGACATGCCCTTCCCTCCTGACAGTTTCCCTTAACTGCCAATTCCACCCCCCATCCCCTGGCAGTTTCCCACTACTGTCAATCCCTTTCTTATAATATTATGATAGTTGTTCAAGGTCCACTTATGAGTGAGAACATGTGGTACTCTGTTCTTTGTTTCTGAGTTGTTGAGAAGTCCATATGTTTATCCTTCTTTATGTCCTTCTTTATGGCTGCATAGTATTACATTGTGTATATGTACCACATTTTTTTAATCCAGTCCAACTTCAGTGGGGAGCAAGGTTGGTTCCATGTTTTTGCTATTGTGAGAAGAGCTGCAACAAACATGTGTGTGCAGGTGTCTTTTTAAGGGATCACCGTCTGAACACTTTTTCTCCAAATCCAGCTGCAGTGCTGTGGGAAGCCCAGGCCACATGGAGGGCCAGGTTGAGGTCTTCTGCTAACCTGCCCCAGCCAAGCCCAGCCTTCCACTCATCCCAGCCCAGGAGCAAGACATGTGAAAAGGAAGCCTTTAGCTGATTCCAGCTTTTGGCTTTCAAGTGTTTTCAGACATTGCTGAGCTGAGACCAATGACCCCCTCCATGCCCAGGTCAAATTCTCACATGCCAAATCAGCAAACATAATTAAATGGTGGTTGTTTTATACCCCTCAATTTTGAAGCACTTTGCCATGCAACAGTAGGTGACTGGAATATTGTCTAACACATTATAAGTTCTATGAGAGTAGAGGGTCTTATTTTTCACAAAAAATGTGCTCAATAAATATTTGATTGAAGTAATCACGTATGAGGGGAGCTACTGGCTTGTTGTACCATTCATACTTGTAGTACTTTATTATACTTATTACACATTTTTGCTTCTATTTCCTATAGTAAACTTCAAAAATGCTTATAGCTTAATCTTATTGTGTATACCAATTTTTGAAGTTAATTATTTTATATGATAGGGATTTTAAAAAAATAATTACATTATATTTGTCTTTTATCCCTATAGTTTCTTTATTATACACTTAAAAAAATTCTTATATGGTCAAGCTTAATACTTTTTTTAAAAAAATTGGAATCTCACTCTGTTGCCCAGGCTGGAGTGCAGTGGCACAATTACAGTTCACTGTAGCCTTGACCTGGGCTCAGACAATCCTTCTGCCTCAGCCTCATGAGTACCTGAGACTACAAGCATGCTCCACCACACCCAACTTTTAATTTTTTTTGGTAGAGACAAGGTCTTGCTGTTTTTGCTCAGGCTGGTCTTGAACTCCTGGACTCAAGCAATCCTCTCTTCTTGGTCTCCCAAAATGTTGAGATTATAAGCGTGAACCAACATACCCAGTTCATAAAATGCCTTTCGTGTTTTTCTTTGAAAATTTCTCTCAATCTCAAGTATTTAGCTGTTTTTTTTTTCTTTTTAAATTTCTTAAAATTTTATTTTAAAGATGTGTGGTACAATTCAGGATTAGGTATACAAATGTTCATTATGAAGGTACCCTTATCAGGATGGCTATCATCAATAATTCAAAAAACAACAGATGCTGGAGAGGATGCGGTGGGGGGGGGGTAGGCAACACTTTTACACTGTTGGTGGGAGTGTAAACTAGTAAAGCCTCTGTGGAAAACGGTTTGGCAATACCTAAAGGATCTAAAATTTGACCTTCCATATGAATCCCCAGTCCCCCTACTGGGAATATACCCAGGAGAACTCAAAACATTCTATAAAAAAGATACCTGCACACCTATGTTTGCTGTTATTTTATTTGACAGTTTATGGTTTTACGGTTTTTGTTTTTGTTTTTTTTTGAGTTGGAGTCTCACTCCATTGCTCAGGCTGGAATGCAGTGGCACACTCACTGCCACCCCAGCATCAGCCTGCTGGGCTCCTGTGATCCTTCTGCCTGAGCCTTCCAAGTAGACAGGACTACAGGTGCACACTACCACGCCCAGCTAATTTTTTTTTCTATTTATTGTAGAGACGAGGTCTCACCAATTTGCTCAGTCTGGTCTCAAACCCTCTGGCTCAGACAATCCACTCGCCTCAATCTCTCAAAGTGCTGGGATTACAGGCTGAGTCACGGAGCCCGATCAACCTCATGTTTTTATGCTGAAATATTCTATTAACTTGAAATTAATTTCAGTGTACAGTTTGTTAAAATGCTGTAACTTATTTTTTTCTGAGTGTTTAGCTAAATGTCTAAATAGTGAATTCTTTCTGCCTCAATTCAAAAGTATGTATTAATAACTTACAAAATGCCTAATAAAACTGGTCCTACTTCTGAAATTGCTATTCTCTTCCCTTAATATGTATCTGCATTCTTTTATCTTATCTTACATACTCATTCTTATGCATTATAAAATTCTCATTTGGTTGCAGATAGAAAGTCAAAAGAATAAAATCACAAATTTAATTATCTTGTACTCTTACAACTGTCTTACTTAAGGGAGGAAAAAATGAAAGTACAAAGTTCCACTGAAGATATATGACTCATTCTTCCCACTATACCCTGGAAACCTGAATCCCAAGTGATTTGTTTTCAAAACACTTTTTACATTTGAAATTTGATAGAAAGAAAGGGCGATGCTCTCAAAGCAAACTTGTAGATTTTTTGTAAGACAAAATAGGTTGCTTTTTTCTATGAAGTGATGCGATCATATTTAAGAACACACAGGTGGGGATTTTGAATATTGTATTTTAAAATTTACATTAAAATTTATGGAAACCACAGTAGTTTTACATTTGTATATTATATGTGTTCAGAAGCTTTATGAGATATAAGCTAGAAGTCAGAGAAACTATTTACAATTTTTTTGAAAAGAAATTATTAGTGATAACTTTAAGTACATGCCATTATTCTATTAATTTTTTGGATATATTTTTAAGAGATGTAACACCATTATTACTGTTATTTTACAGATGAAACAATCTGAGGTAGGGATATTTTATCATAACTGTATAATCTATTAAAAATACAACAAACATAGATCAGGTGTTTGAATATGCACCATAGACCATCGAGTTTCCTCATGTTTCTTAGGTCTACCTGGAATTTCGACTGCACTCAGGCAAAGGGCTCCTTAACATGCTGCCAAAATTCCACCTCAGCACTCACATATCTTTGCTATTTCTAAAGGCAAAAGGAGTGCATATAGCCAGTGCTCGGTGCAGTAAAGAAATTGGACACGATGTTTTTGGATCCTGAGTGGCAGGATTCAGTGGATATTTGCTTTGACTTCTTGTATTTTAATGAAAAAATTCCAAAGTTGATTCTTCACAGTTGTTCAGAAACTCCCAGGTGGATTTGAGCATCAGTGCACATATAAATAGAATTGCATGTAAGTACATTGCACATGAACTATGGGAAACTAAATTACAGACAAATATTTTAATATCAATTAAAGAAAATTGCCATATGTCATACATTGGGATAACAATATGATAGTAAGAAAAAACACAGGCTAAAAGGCAGTGAAACAGTATCTTTAAAGAGTTGAAAGGGCAAAACAAAGTACATTCAGAATTCCACATTTAGTGAAAATAGCCTTCATGAATTAAGGTAAATTAAAGTCATTTTAGACAGACAGAAGCTAAAAGAATGTCCCCTTAGAAGACCTTCACTATTAAAGATGATACCAGATGATCTGCAGATGAAAGAAAATAATACATATAAAAGCTGATGGAAACCTGGATCTGTGGTAAAAATGAAAGACACCAGAATGGGTATAAATTTGGGTAAATATAAAAGAATATGTGTGTCTGTGTGTGTACAAAATTTTTTGAAGACTATTTTTTACAAAAAAAATTAATAACAAATGTTGTAGAGTTTATAATCTATATAGAGAGGTCATATATATAATATGCAATATATATATAATAGTAATATGCTACATATTATTTATGCAGACAGATAGATGTAACCAGAGGACTAAAAATAAATAAATACAACAGGAAGAAAGTGTCATACATTAACTTGTACTGATCTGATTTATTATTTTATTACATTGCCTATGAAGAAGTGTAATAACATTTGAAGATAAACTATAAGCTATCATATCATATTGTAATTTCTAAGATAAGTTCTAAAAGTAACAAAACATGATATAGCTTAAAAAAATGAAGAGATAGAAAGAAATAGTAAAACAAACAAACAAAAAATTTGATTTGATTTCAAATAATGCATACCATGGGCAGAAAGAAAAAAAATGAACAATTAGAAAGCAGATACCAAGATGGTAAATGAATACTGTGGTATTTGCAAGAAACTCACATTGAGTACAAAGAAACAGGCCATGTGAAATAAAAGGGTAAAAACAACATATCATAAATACACAAAGAGTATAAAAATTGATTTTGTGATATTAATTTCAACAAAGCAGACTTCAACACAGATTTTTACTATTACCAGATATAACAAGGAACATTTTATATGATAAAATAGGCACACTGCACTCCAGCCTGGGTGACAGAGTGTGGGACTCCAACGCAAAAAAAATAAAAAAAAGTCAATTAATCATAAAGGCTTGGCATTCCTAAATGCACTTCCTATAAAAATAAGAGATTAAAAATTACATAGATAAGTACATATACAAATTCACAATTATAGCAGTAGATATTAAGAGCAGTAGTCAATTAGAAATTAAGATTTAAAAGATGTTTAGAAAAATAATTTTCATAAAATAAATAATTTCTTGGGAAAACAAAAATCACATGTAAACCTATTATATAAATTATGTGAAATTAAATGAAAATGAAACCAAAGATGTCAGTGTATGTGGAATATAGCTAAAATGCCTATTAAGGTAAAATGTATAGCATTTAGTGTTCATATGAGAAAATAAGAACGATTTAGTATCAGTGTTACAACCACTTTAAGAAGCTAGAGAAATACAAATAAATTATAGTTATAGCAAGCAAAAAGTAGGAAATTATAAAACAAAGAGCAAAAAATAATTAATTAAACAGAAACCAAGTAGATAAAATTAAAATGTCAAAGTTGGATATTTGAAAGAATATTGAAATTAATAAACCCGTAATATATCTGCATGCAACCGAGAATAGAGTAACAAGGATTAGATTTACACTTTAGTCAACACATATAAAATAACACTTTTAAAGATATTACAGTCAGGCAGTGAAAGACAGTGATTCCTGAGAAAAATTTCTACAATAACCCTAGTTCATCACCTGACAAAATTTTCCAGGTGGTGGCAGTAGAGGGGTTCTATGCAGAGTCTAATTAAAGATCCTACCTCAGAGCCCTGAGTCGAAGAGACCTAACTGATTGCTCTGGGAGTCCAAAGCAGCTAGTTTGCAGGGTAGAGTATAGGAGAGGAAAGAGCTACACACGAGAAGCATTTCTGGCATTCTGCAGAGAATCTTTTCTTCTTGGCACTGATCAGTGCATGCACGCGTGGAATCAACTGACAGCTGTTGTAAGAACCTCTCAGAGGGATCAACAGAAGTAATCCTCAGAACTCTCACAAAACTGGGAATAAAGTATTACTACCTGTCAGAGCCTCATAATTCACATGAAGTATTGAATACAGCACTAGGAAGATTGTATCCTCAGTAGAAAGGAGGTGAACCCATTAGTCCAGAAAGACTGTTCTTGTAGCATCTAATAAATGTTAGAAGCATGACCTAAAAGTATCAGGTTGTTTCCAACTACCTTTACTGAATTTCAGGACAAACCAAAGAATATTTGTAGGAGTACAAACATGTCTAGCACTCAAAAAGGTAAATACACAATGTCTGCAATCCAGTAAAAAACTGTTAGTCATGCAAAAGAGTTTGCATGAAAACTTGAAAAATTATGAGATAAAAATAAGTCAAACAAACTGAAATAGAAATAACACAGATAATAAAATTAGTAGACAGGGACATTAAAAAAGTGATTATAACTACTTCCATACTCTCATATATCCAAATGTAACCTAATTCTGTTATATACTCAAGAAGCTACATGAAAAAAAAGCATCTGAAGTAGAAACATGGATGATATGTATTTGGGATATATCTGTATATTTCTATCTCTATATTTATCTATATAAATCTATATTTTCCAGCCTAAATTTCTAAAGGTAAAAGCTAAAATGAATAGGTAGATTGGGTTGATAGCAGGTTAGATTTAAGAGATTAAAAGATTGGTTAATATTGTCATAGCAATAGAAACTACTCAAATGAAACACAAGAAGAAATAAAACAGAAACAAACATAGCATCAGTAAACTATCCGTAGGTGAGGGTGAAAAACAAAAACACAAACATTGAATAAATAATGACTACACATTTCCCAAATACGTGGGAAACTGCAAATTCAAAATATCAAAAAGACATATACACACACACATAAACAAATGAACCCCATCACAAAAGATAAAAATGTGCAAATTATAAAGAAATTGCTTAAAATCAATGACAAAAAGAAAAATTATAAAAGTATAGAAAAAAGAAAACTCAAATTCTAAAGAGAGAAACAAGCATATGTCTTCTAATCAGAAAAAAAAAACACACAAAAAAAAATGTTGAAGAGAGCTGGAAAAGAAGATGGGGAGCCTCCTGTGACAATTTCCAAAGACTAGACATTGACCTTCCATATGACCCTGCAATACCCTACAGGGAATATACCCAGAGGAAGTCAAATCATTTTACAAAAAAGGTACCTGCACACTCATGTTTATTGCAGCACTATTTACAATAGCAAAAATATGAAACCAACTGTGCTGCCCATCGAAACTGGAATGGATTAAAAAAATGTGATACATATACACAATGGACTATTACACAGCCATAAAGATGGACAAACATATGGACTTTGCAGCAACTTGGATGGATTTAGAGTCTATCATACTTAGTGATCTGTCACAGACACAAAGAACAGAGTACCACATGTTCTCACTCAGCATACTCTGAACATTTACTATAATACTATAAGAAAGGGATTAGCAGTAGCGGGATACTGGACCAAAGGGAGGCCCAGACTTTACCTGTACAATGACCACTTGTATACCTAATCCTGAACTGTACTCCACATCTTTAAAATAAAATTTAAAAATTAAATTAAGGAGACTTCTGGTGAGATGGCGGCGGGGCAGCTTGGTCTATGAGACCTCTGAAAAGAGAACACAAAAAGACTATGGCTTTCTCCCCAGGGGCTGCAGATCCCATCGTTGGCAGCCTGCTCTTCACACGGGACTTGGCCATTGACACCACTGAAGCATCACAAGGTGGTCTGGGTAGCCACTGCAGCCGCCGCCACCGCCGCCGCTGTGACAGTCATTGCACATCGCACCGCCCGTGCCTGAGGCGATCCACACCTTCAAACCTTGAAGCCCCTGCAAGCAAGATCTGCTGAGATCGCTGTCACCACTACTGCCACCGTGACGTCCTGCCAGGCCATGGGGCTCCTCCCGTGCGCCATTTTATTTCTTCTCACTTCTCAGACAACTCAATTTTTATATTTTTTCTTATCTCATATTTCAATTATATTTTCATACAAATTTAATATCATGAATTTTAGTGTGGTTGAAATGTAAACTTTTTAAATAATTTTTTTGGAAGAGATTTTTCTGCTGTTTTTATTTCTGAGTTTTGCTTCTTTAATTTAGTGTATCTTTCATAGGTTCCATACTAATTAATTAAGACCTGATCTGACCCAGAATTTGTTTATAAAAAAAGGGGTGAGACGATTCTTTTCTGAATGCTTCAGTTTTCAGTTGTAATTGTTAGGAGCCTAGGCTGTTTTCTCCACTGTAAAAATGAGAATCTTAAAAATTGTCTCACAGAATTTTTGTGAGAAAGGAAAGACATAATGTCTTTATAAGTGCTCAATGCAATGTCTAACCTGTTTTAAATAATCAATAAATGTTAGTTATTAATTATTATTATGCTAGAAAATTCTTTACGTTTTTGATTTGAGAACTAATTATAAGTACAATAATCTAGTGTTACGAGTGGTTAAAAAAAGACAAATTCCTAATTTCTTAGAAAATGCTACCAGGGAATTTTTTTTTTTCTGTAAGATTTCTACTGTGTTAAGGAAACTTTGTTCAAGTGCCACATATGAAATAAATCTCTTTTCTGATATCTCACAGCTTCAGTAAAGAAAACTACATTTTTAAAAATGAGACCCTAGACTGCTTGCTATGGTTGCCAGGATAGTGAATGCTGTTTTTACTTCTCCTGTTCGCATGGAGCAGAACTACTTATACAATTTACTAACTAGTTGGGAGAGCCTGGGCAGGCAGAGTCAGATGCATACTTATAGAATACAGTAACTCAAATCATTCTATGACAAAGATACCTGCACATGTATATTTGTTGCAACTCTATTCACAATAGCAAAAACCAACCATCGAAGCTGAACTGGATTAAAAAAAAATGTGGTACATATACACAATGGAATATTATGCAGCCATAAAGAACAACAAATATATGAACTTTGCATCAACTTGGATGGATTTGGAGTCGATCATACTCAGTGATTTATTACAGAAACAAAGAACTGAGTTCCATACGTTCTCAATCAAAAATGGACATTGAACAATAATGCTATAAGAAAGTGATTGGCAGTAGTGGAAAACAGACAGGGGAGGGGAGTGGGATTGGAAACTGCTAGGGGAGGGAGGGGCATACCTCATCAACAAGAGTACCGGCATGATTAATGTTTATATGCCTAACCCTGAATTGTACTCCACATCTCTATAATAGATAAATAAATAAATAAATAGCAAAAAAAAAAAATACAGTTTTTCACATCCAAAGACTAGATAAGACCATGCTGCAAAAGGATGTGGCAAGAAACTCATATTGTGGTAGGAGGAATGGTGAAGGTAAAATATGAAATTATCAGAGTCCTCAACATAAAAGGTGCAAGGGGAACTTTTCCATTACAAAGGCCAGAAAATTGACTGGAAGTAACTTAGTACCAAGCTTGTGATAATTGTGAAATGGGATTACTCACTCACAACTACTTTGACTTCTTAAATGCCTGTGGTCAACATACAGTCCCTAGACATCAAGCCCCTTAGAGCTGTGAATGTTGAACTTGTATGGAAACTCTCATAGCTTGAGCAAGGTGAACTAAAGCAATGACAGTTGAAGACTATTCTGTGGTCCTAAGCCGTGACAGACACAGACTCCTGTTGCCACCAGTAGTTTCTTCTTTTATAAATGATATGATTGATGAGGAATCAGAAAGTGTATTCAAGATAAGGAAGAGTGGTGTTGTGGCCCAGTGACAATCTACCAAAAGGAAAAGAACATAAATAGATGCAGTTATGAAAAGGGTAATGTGATCATACACCATTTTCATCATTCCCATATCCAATGCATTCTGGATTTCCTGGCAAAGCACAGTGTTTGGGACTAATTAAAAATAATATTTGCTTTCAAAAATAATAATAATACTCATTTTGACTCTAAAGTCAGATTCTGATGTACAATGCAATGATTGTTTAAAATTACTTTAAGAAATAAAATAATGCATAAAGCAGAAAGTTTTATTAATTTATTCCATGGCACACAATCAAATATATTCTATGTAATAATTATGTGTAATATAACTTATAATTTTATACATAAGGGCTATGCATAATGGGAAAGAAATAACTTTAAATATTATTTTTTGTCTAATACTTATATTTTAACACTGAGAGTATGATATCATACTAAAAATGAAATCATATAAAACAAATACTATCTGTCAAGTAATGTAAAATCAAAGAGCAGTATTAGATAAATTTATTAATGTGATTAAATACTTAATTGCTAATCTTTTAAAATCCTACTATGAAGATCCATAAAATAGGATATCTTTTTATTATTTCTTTCTATTGCTTAATGGTCAGTGCTAATGCTTCAATAACTCTAGTCTAGGTGATAAAAATGGCTTTTGAGATTGCTGCTTAAGTGAAATGCAAAATAAAAAAATAATTTTTGATGGGTATATATAACACAAAGAAAATATTCACATTACATTACTGAGTTTAAATCATATATAATGGACACCATGAAGACCAAACATAAATTCAAAATAAACACATGCTTCAAAAAAAGTAAATACAGATGGAATATTATGCAGCTATAAAGAAGGACAAAATTTTGGACTTTGCAGCAACTTGGATGGATTTAGAGTCTATAATACTCAATGCCATGTTTGTCATCTAGACTAGAGTTATTGAAGCATTAGCACTGACCATCAAGCAATAGAAAGAAATAATAAAAAGATATCCTATTTTATGAATCTTCATAGTAGGATTTTAAAAAATTAGCAATTAAATATTTAATCACACAAAGAAAATATTCAATGATCTATCATAGAATATTCAATGATCAATCAATGATCTAACAAATATTCAATGATCTATCACAGAAACAAACCACATGTTCTCACTCATACACTTTTTAAAAAAAAATTTATTTTAAAGATGCAGGGTACACTTTTTTTTAAAGAAAATATGATTGACGGACCACGGACAGAGACAACAGCTCCTTCAAACATAAATTCTGTTTCTATTAAGCTTGTAATCATAGTTGCAAACAGATAAAAATCACAGGAGATACAATTTTACCCCCATGGATTGTTCTCAACTAATAACATAAAGGCTGTTAATCATTAAAACATATTATATATATATATGTAATTATATATATATAATTGTATATTGTATATATAATTGAATCATATTCATTCAACTCATCCATCTACTCAACTATCCATCTATTGCTTCAACAAATATGTATTAAGCACTTACAATAGTTAAGGCAGGAAACAGATTTTAGGGATATACCCTGTCTGCAAAGGGTTTAGAAACTATTTTGTTCTAAGTGATTTGCTTTAATGAACATGTATTTATACAAATCTGGATATGTTCAAGATCAGTTGTATAGAGGAAATATTGTTTTCATGTATGTAGGTATACATGTATTATACGTTTATATAAACATGCATACATATATACATAAACACATGCATGCATATGCTTAACAAACATAACCTATATATTTTTCCCAGCCAAGGAAATACTTTCATCTTGTTGACTGTAGTATTATTAACAACTTAGTCGGAGAGAGGAACATCATTTTCTTGACCCTTTGCTTCCAAACAGAAAATTTAGCAATATTAACATACTTGCCTCATTTTTTTTTCACTTTTGTTGATTCCTTCCAATAATAGAAGTGATTTTTAGATTGTGAGTAGAAGTGATTTAGATTAGTGATTTTTTTTAGATTGATGAGCTTCGTAAAAGGAATTAAGCAGGAGCCACTATGTCTCTACTAAGTCTTCTTTTTCACGTTTACCTGCTCAAAGAAAGTGTGGATTCTGATCAGCTCCCTGACGTGGGACAAATTCTGGCCACGTGGGAGTCTGAGGTTGTCCTGTTTTCATGATTGGTAGCATAATTTTTTTAACTGTTAGTTTTAATAATACTAGAACAACCAACACAATGCTTTGTCGATGGAGTGGGCTTGAATAATGCTCATTGTTTTGTTGAAACAATTTAAAAAAGTGAATCAAAAGCTAAAACATCTATGTTCTAGGTCTTTATTTGTCAAATTTGTGCAAACAATATACCTAATTATCTAATTTTTTAGCTTATTTTTTATGTGAACACTTTGAATAAACACTTTCAAACATACTAGTCACACACACACACACACATATAAACATTTCAATTTTTTTTTATTTTGTTGCTCTACTAAGATTTAATATAGGGACTATGCTAGGTGTTTTAGAGGAAGTGTTTAACATAATACTCACCGCTTGCATATAACCTGGCCATTTCTATTTTTTCCACTTACTTGTTGTTTTATTTGACTTGATTTAGAAATAGTCACAACTTCCCAGAAAAAACTGCAAGTGTAAAACAAAGAACTTTATTTTCTTCCCAAACTTCTTTAGACTGAGTTGCCAATATGATGTTCTAAACATGTCAGTGTGTATTTCCTACACAGACATTTTGCTATATAACTACTACACAACTAGCAAAACCAGATATATTACTGCTATTTCTTTTTTTAAATTCAATGTTGCTATGATATTATTTTTATTTTTAGAGAGACAGAGATTTTAAAAAAATTCACAGGGTGTATAACATTTATTTATTTATATTTTCTGTTCTGATTCAGAAGGTACAGGTGCAGGTTTGTTACATACTATTAGTGATGGCGAAGGCTTGGGCGTCTATTGAGCTCATCACGCAGGTGGTGTACATGGTACCAGTGGGTAGTTTCCAACACTTATCCCTCCCTCCCTCCACGTTTGGAGTGCTCCAGTGTCTTCTGTTCCCATCCTTGTGCCTATGTGTATTCATTGTTTAGCTGCTACTTATTAGGGAGAACATGTAGTATTCTGTTCCTGGGTAATTGACTCAGGATGATGGTCTCCAGTTTGCCAAGGGCATAACTTTTTATGGCTGTGTAGTATTCCATGACGTGTATGTGTCACATTTTCCTTATGCATTCCATCACTGATGGGCATGTTTCATGCTGTTTTGGTTTCATGTTTTTGCTATTATGGATAGTGCTGCAATAAATATGTGTGGCAGGTGTCTTGTTGGTAGAGAGATTTGTGCTCCTTTGGGTATATACATAGTAGTGGGATTGATGGGTTGAATGGTAAGTCTGTTTTTAGTTCGTTGAGAAATCTTCAAACTGCTTTCCACTCGGGTTTAACTAGCTTACATTCCCACCAACACCGAAATATTCCCTTTTCTTTGCATTCTTGTCAGCATCTGTTGTTTCGAAGGAAGACATATAAAAAGCTAACAAACATGAAAAAGTGTTCAACATCACTAATCATCAGAGAGATGCAAATAAAAATCATAATGATATACCATTTCGTACCAGTCAGAAGGGCTTTAATTTAAAAAGTCAAACAACTACTATCTAATTCTAAAAGCCCATTTAAATGTCACTAGTTTAGATTCACACTTTACATTCAGTTGTCACATCTTTTTAATCTCCTTCTGTTTAGTACAGTTCATTAGTGTTTCCTTCAATTTAATAATTTTAGCACTTTTGAAGATACAGACAGCATTGAAGATTACAGGTATTTTGTAGAATTTCCCTCAGTTTAGATTTATCTGATGCTTACACATGGTTAGCTTCAGCTTATGTATCTTTGGCAGAAACATGACCTTAATGATTTTGTCATCTCCTCCTTGTATCCTATAAGGTGGCATAGGATTTTGATTTGTCATGTTACTGATCAGCTATCTTTGATTGTTTTATTAAGGTGCTGCCTGTCGGCCTTCTACACATAAAGTGTTTTTATTTCCTTTGGAAATTAATTAATAGTTGGTGGCAAAGTGCTTTCAAGCTATGTAGATAGTAAACTTTAAACTATTAATTAATTAATTTAAATCAGTAAGACTCTATGTTCCTATTTTAATCAATTATTTATGATCTAATTTTATAACTATTTGTTCTTATGCTCATACTGTGCTAAATCTGGCTAACCAAAGCTTCTTCTAGGTGGTTTCTGTGTCCTTTCAATGTGTCCACGGCTTTCTTTGAGTACTTTATTCTTTCTGGCATAATAACATGTTCCTAGACATCTTGCTTTACTTCTGCTCCAACCCTTAAGACAACCATTTCTCCAAACATCTCTGTTGCCTGTTAGTGGAAAATGATATTTAGAAAATACCATTATTTTTGGCCTATTGCTGCTTCGCAATCTTCTCAATGAACAAAAATACAGAATATATGCAATCATATGCATAAACACATTCGCAAACTTACACACAAATTTCTGTCTATATGTATTTCCAAAAGTCACTTGTATATTGAAAACCACAAGTTTGCATCAATACCTCCAACTCCAATCTTGCAACAGTAGTCCATTCTAGTTCTAGTTTTCAGTATTTGTTACTTTCCATATTGGGGACACTCTTCTCCAAAGTACGAAATCAGGCTCCCTTTATCCTCAATCTATTTATATATTCCTTAGTGCATTTGCTTAGTTTCCACATATAAAATCCATCTTCTGTTGCCACTATTCTTCCCAGCAAGAATGCTCTCAATTCCTGCCTGGATTCCAACAACTTATCTCTGTGCCATCCTAAAATGCCTATACTCTCCTCATTCTGGGTTCTGCAATTCTGACAGTCAAATACTGGCTTCCCTCCTGGATGGCCTCTCTGGGCACCTTCATTATTATGCTCAGATTTCACTCTGGGTGGCTTTCACCATCCCACTTGAGGCTCTGATACCTGACACTGTGCCCCCTCTCTGCTTGTAGCCTTTTCACCCCCACTCTGTCATCTTTATTCTCCCCACTGCCAACACCCACAGTGTGAGTGAACATTAGCTGTTATTATTATTCTTACTTCACACAAATTAGTGAAAGCTCCTGGACTAGACCACACATTTCTCTTGCCCCATAGTTCAGATTCTTAGTATTTATTTTACCTGAGGCTAATCTAGACTAAATAAATATCATCAGATTGTCTTCTTTTGCTATTTCTGACATGCTTCGCTGGTTATCCTTAATTGTTAATCTTTCATTAACTTTCTGTTGGAAATAATGTCTTATTAAGTATCTTTGTCCAGAGTTAATTATTGAGCTCTGCTGTTTGCATTCATTCATTCCACACCTACTTATCCAGTGCCTGCTATGTCCTAAGCACTATTTAAGGACCTGGGAATACAACTGCGAGGAGACCAGCATTTTCTGAGTTGCCATTGCATTTAATGAATATTATTCATGTAGTAATAATATAATGTAAATAAAGAATGGTGGAGAATTCCTGTTCTTGAAGTCTCTAGATTTTGAAGTCACCTATTAAACTTGTATCTTACCTAACTGATATCATGACTGATGAAAGTGTTCTTGGTTTACTTTTTCTGTCAGAACTTAGATATTTCTCTTGTGCTTGCTGGTATTGAGTGTTGTAGAACATATTATGATACAATTACTTTTTTCAATTTTTAATTTTTCAATTTCATAATTTCCTCATTACTTATAATAGCATGAATATTAATACTGGAATAAAGATAATTTCTTTTATGGATCAATTTTATTGGATTCTTTTACTTTCAAAGGTTTTGTATCTGTCTATTTTGTCTGGAAAATGCATGTGTCTGGAAAATGCATGTGAATGGGTTTCTCATATGATACAAAACCATTGAACTCTCTTTTCTCCTAATCCTGACTTTTGAGTATCAAATCTCTCAAAATCTGATATATGAATAAATATCTATTGTTTTATATATTTATTTAAATTCTCATTTTCAAAATCCACTTGGGATTTTTAAAAAAATTATCTTAGAAGATTGCCTCTTAGAATTGTTAAAGTGTTTTTAGTATTTTTTGTTGTTTGCTTGTTTTTTGTTGTTGTTGTTAGCAAATTCTACCAACTTTATCATAACATATATTGAAAAATATTTTTGCTGGGTATAGAATTTCAAGTTGGCTTTGACTTTTTCAGCACTTTACTCATTTTATTCAATTTATTTTTTCTGTCCCTCTTTTGCCCCTCTGTCACATCTGGAAGGATTGTTAAGTCAGTGGGTTTGTGTGCTGAGCCAGTGCCAAGGGTAATGTGCAAAGAATTGCAGAGAAATTAGATTGGAAAATATAGTTTATTTAGAAAATAGATTAGAGAAAGAGAGAGAGAGGTGGTTCATCTCTCCAAGGTAGGGGAGGGGGCCAAAGCTTAGGGAGACAAAAGCATGGCCCCAGTTGCTTGAAGTTTTTAAAATCTTTTTAAACCTTTCCTTTGATAGGGACAGGCCATTAAGGTGATTGGATGGTGGTCTGTTTTACATCATCATGGAGGAGAATGAAAGCACAGGTACTGATGTTATGATGATGGATGACAGGCAAATGGGTGGACCAGTCACAGAATTGTTGCCATGTTGATGAGATCTGATTGTGCCATGTAGGTCATGAAGGGCTCCTTTATGTGATGGGATTTGTCTGTATCACACAGACCACAAAGCACTGCTTTATGTGATTAGGTTATCCTGGCTCTTTATGACTAAAAAACAAACTTGGAATAAAAAAGTAAAATGTACAAAGCCCCCCTGTGTTTAAGACAATTATCAATAGCTACCTCTGAGAAACCAGTTCTGACCTTGGCTTATGATTACAGGGTAAATTAAAGTGAACTGCTAAAGAAAAAAATGACAAAGCTAAGCCATGTTAAAATGGCTGCTGTTTGGCCATCTAGGCTCCATTTTGATTGTGTGTCCTTTCACCCTCTATACACTTAATCTGTCTTTTCTGCTCTCTGCTTGTTTATCGTTTGTTGGTTTCTTTGGAGTCAGGATCTCATTCTGTCACCCAGACTGTAGCGCACTGTCATGAGCATGGCTCAATGCAGTCTTGACTTCCTGAGCTCAGATGATTCTTCTGCCTTAGTTTCTTGAGTAGCTGAAACCACAAGTGCACACGATCATGCCCAGCTAATTTTATTTTATTTTATTTTTGTTAGATAACAGTTTTTGCATTGTTGCCTAGGCTGGCCACAAACTCCTCAACTTAATAATCGTCTCACCTCAGCCTCCCAAAGGGCTGGGATTGCAGGTGTGAGCCGTTGTGCCTGGCCTCTTCTACTTGTTTTAAATATTTTTCTTTTTGTTTTTGATTTTCAGTCGTTTTTTTTTTCCTTGCTGTGTCTGTCTAATATTTGTGTGTCTTTGGGGGCAGGTGTTCTTTGAATCTACGGTTTAGCTTCTTTCATCACTTTAATACAGGGTCTGACTTTTAATTTGACCACTGACTTCTTTTTAAGCCTCACATCTGAGTAGGTAGGTTTGTCTCTTTAATTAGTGCTGGCAGGAACTTTCCATCTCCCATGTGTGGGAGTTGCTCTCCAATCACTACCCTTCCACAATTTAAAGAATCAAACCTACCCTCCTGCTTTTACTTCAGCCAACTGCTTGCTACTACTCAGCTATTCCCAGGAGTTTCTTGTGTAAGTAATAAAATTTCCCTTAAATTCTGCATGTGCACAAAATATCACAAAACTCCACATCTAAACTGAATTTTGGGTGAAAGTTCATTCTGCTTTTGCAGGGGTCAGGAGATATGAAACAAATAGACACTTCTCAAAAGAAGATATATGGGCAGCCAACAAACACATGAAAAAGTGCTCAGCCTTATTCATCATCAGAGAAATGCAAATCAAAACCACATTGAGATACCACCAGACCCCTGTAAGAATGGCCATCATTAATAAAACAAACAACAACAGATGCGGGCAAGGATGTGGAGAAAAAGGAATACTTTTATACTGCTGGTGGGAAGGCAAACTTGTACAACCTCTCTGGAAAAC
>CAUYQG010111950.1:0-36232 GCA_963574415.1 Tarsius wallacei | reverse complement strand
GCGTGAACAGTGGGCTGCCAACGATGGGATCCGCAGCCCCCGGAGAGACAGCTAGAGGCTCTCTGTGTTCTTCCTTGCGGAGCGTCTCACAGACCAGGCTGTCCCGCCGCCATCTTCTCTCCTCCCCCCTTCCGGATCGTATTTTTTATTATATGGTGCTGCCACAGATACTATGGGGAGTGGAGACAAATAATACAGTATATATACTATATAAGCTTGGTAAAATTTCAAAAAAAAGAAAAAACTATCCTTAATATTTTTGAGTAAGTAATAATGTGCTTTGTACATTTTAAAAATATTTTTGTGGTAACAATATAAACTAAAAAATCAGTATATACACAAGAAAAATTAATAAGAATTTATTATTAAAATAAATATTTTTAAAATGTCAGCATATCTGGGCTCGGTGGTTCAGCCTGTAATCCCAGTGCTTTGGGAGGCCGAGGTGAGTGGATTGCTTGAGCTCACGGGTTCGAGACCCGCTTGGGCAACTTGGCGAGACCTCATCTCTACAATAAATAAAAAATTAGCCGGGCGTGGTAGCATGCGCCTGTAGTTCCAGCTACTTGGAAGGCTGAGGCGGAAGGGTCGCTGGAGCCCAGCAGGTCAAGCCTGCGGTGGCCGGGAGCAACCACTGCACTCCAGTCTGGGTGACAGAGTGAGACTCCAACTCAAAAAAAAAAAAAAATGTCAGCATAAGATGTGCTTCACGGAGTTTAAACATTTTGCAGCATAAGGAGCTATAGCATGCTTGAAGAGCTACTTTTTTATTTATCACATCCCTTTATTCATTAAGCTAATAGTTATTCACTGTTACTATAAGCATCTATTATAGTTGTGATACTGAAGTGACTAAACTACCAAAGTTACTTGGAGATGATTTAGAAAATCACATAATTGATTCATAAAGTTTCTAACCAGACAGACTGATGAACTGGTATTTAATTTTTGTAGTATCGTTTAGATGTTGATATGGGGCTTGCCGTCCTACAGCCTGTGGCCCAAATCTTCCCTACTCCTGTCTTTGTAAACATGCAGCCAAGCTCATTTATTTACGTATTGTTCAAGACTGCTTTTGTAATATGAAAGCAGAGAGCAGAGGGTTGAACCCATATGGCTCACAAAGACTAAAATATTTGTTATCTAGTTCTTTACAGAAAAAGTTTGTTCACCCCTGATATACAAATTGATCTGAATATTCCCCAAATAACTGGAAAAATAAGAATCAGCTTATTATAGAATAAATGCTCTATGACTCACGTGTTTCCAGACATTTCTGATACTTGCAATTCTAGAAAAGGGTGGATTGCATCAGAAAGACTCTAAGTTGGTGGTAGATAGCCTAAGAAGAAGTTATTTACCGAGAAGAGGAACATTGTGGAAAATTATCCATTCTATAAGCAGACAAATTTTATGACCGATCTCATTTTGCCCTTTGCAGTGATTTCTGGGGCCAAGATCTATCCACAGTATCTTGCTCCAGCTCATCCAAGTACTTGATGTGGAGAAGCACCTGGCTGAATACACTCCACCACGGAAGAAGTGACCTTTCTGCTATTGTTTCAACTTCAAGAGCTTGTGGTGTCTTTGAACCTCTCATTGAGACATTTGAATCAAGTCTATCCCATCTTTTTTTGGCACAACTATTTTGATTACAAAGCTAATCCTAGTTTTATGAATTGTACATTTGAAGAGTCTGGGTTATGTGATCATAGAAAGTAGAGTAGATAATCTCATTTTACTGTAATTATTGTGAAAATTGGTCTCATGTTAATGGAATGGGGAGGAATTTGAATCTTACAAAGTTGGTATCAATTAATTTACCTTAGTGACTTTGTGTTACCTATAAACAGCACCATCTCTTTTAGAGAGAAAGTGTCATCCACAGGCAAAATTGGAAAGGAAATTTTCTCTTTGTCTTCCTTCTACTGTCATTTTTTTAAAAGTTTCTCTTTTCTAGGGTTGATTATTTTCTTTATTGGCACTAATGATATTGAAGATAACTGTAATAATTAATATAAACTATTTAAAATTCTTACAACTTAGTCCTTACCCATTGTTGATTAACCCCATACCAGCTTACGTTATTTCTAATTTCTCACACATTTATTATTTTGATAATAGAAACTGAAGCTAAAATAGCTAAGGGACTTGGCCCAAATCACATAGTCAAGAAGTGAAACTCGGGTGAACTCAGGTTTTACTTGACTTTTCAAATCCTCTACTTCTGTTGGTTATTGACTTTCTGGGACAGTCCGCTCAGTTCTGACCTTTTTTGGATAATGTCCCAGGCTTTAGGCATTGCCTGCCCCTCTTCTCTGTTTCCCACAACAACCACCTCCCAGATAAGTTGTTGACAGTATGAATGAGATATATGAAATCACCCTGGGACTGATGGGGACTGATTTACTCATATCTTTTATAAAAAAAGTTACTGATGATATTTTTAACCAAATTATTTTGTTTGGATTATAAAAATGAAGGAAACATCCACGCCTTCAGGGAGCTTCTGGTTCACAGACATATACACTGAACATATAATAACCATGTATTATCTCTGTGGTAAATTCTTTTACCAGTAACAGAGTTGCAATAATGGGCTTGAGGCACCAGACCACTCAACCTTAAAAATACACAATAAAGGAATGTGAGTGTGTGTGTGTGTGTGTGTGTGTGTGTGTGTGTGTGTGATGGGTGGGAGAAGGGTGCCAGAGTGCACTAGTGCCTGTAGCAACAGGTTTTGCATCTGCATAAGGCTGATCCTATTAGAAAATAGTCAATTTTAGACTGTTACCATGTCTACAATATTAGTAACTTGGAGTTGTGCCATCTTATTTCTCATTAAAATCTAAATTCTGATTTAAAAAATGGGCAAAGGACCTGAATAGACATTTCTCAAAAGAAGACATACAAATGCCCACCAGGTATACAAAAAAAAAAAAAAATCTCAAAATCACTAATCATCAGAGGAAGGCAAATTAAAACCACAATGAATATCATCACATACCTGTAAGAATGGCTATCATTAAAAAATCAAAATATAACCAGTGTTGGCAAGGGAGTGGAGAAAGGAAACATTTGCACACTGTTGGTGGGAATGTAATTGAGTACAGCCATTGTAGTAAACAGTGTGGAGGTGCCTCAAAAAAGTGAAAATAAAACTACTACAACATCTAGCAACTCCATCTGAATATATATGCAAAACAAATGAAATTACTATATCAGAGAGATATCCGCCCTCCATGTTCCTTGCAGCACTATTCACAATAGGCAAGATAAGGAATCAAGCAAAGTATTCATCCACCAATGAATGAATGAAGAAAATGTGGTACGATACAAAACAGAATACTATAGAGCCTTAGAAAAAAAGGAAATCCTGTTATTTGCAGCAATCTAGATGAACCTGAAGGGCATTATGGAATAAGTCAGGCACAGAAAGACAAATACCACAATGATCTCACATATGCGGAATCTGAAAAAGTTGAACTCATAGAAGTAGAGAGTAGAACAGTGGCTACTAGGAGTTGGGGAGGAGGGGGTCGGGAAGTCATGGGGTTTGGGGAGATGTTGGTCAAAGGACACAAAATTTTAGTTAGATAGGAGAAGTTCAAGAGATCTATTGTACAATATACAACATGGAGACTATAGTTAATAAAAATCAACTGCATGAAAATTGAAAATTGTTAAGAGAGTAGATTTTAAGTGTCCTCATAAAAAATAATAAATATGAGGCAATGTGAATGTTAATTAGCTTGATTTAGTCCTTCCACAATGTATACATATTTCAGACCAACATGTTGTACACAGTAAATATATTTGTCAATTACAAACAAAATAATAAATAAAAATTTAAAGCCTAAATTCTATAATGTAGCCTAAAAGTTATTTCTCTCCAGCGATGTTTAGAATCACAGTTTTGGAAAGCAGAAGATAACATGATCCTTTAGTCTTGAGAATTTATCTGTCTTCTGTTACCTTTTCTCTGTTTCTGCAACAATGCTGTTGTGCTTCTATTTCAGCAAACTGCTCTATGGAACTTCTATCAAAAATGGACTGAGAGATTACTCATAAATTCATAATTTATGAATTGATATACTGAATAAAACACTGTTGCCAAGATATGATGCTTGCCTATTTAGAAACATCTTTTGTGTATATAGGAAAATAAGCACAAGCAATCTGTTAAACTTGCTATACTTCTATTTTCTATTTTGATATGAATGCATCATTTCACTGGAGATAGAATAGAGCCCATGCATCACACAATTTGCCATGAACTGAATGTCTTCTGGCTTGCTTTTTTACATGATTGTGTTCTATATTTCTGCCAGACTTTCTTAAATGATTACTATGAATAAATAAAAATACAGGCCTGGCTCGGTGGCTCAGCCTGTAATCCCAGCACTTTGGGAGGCCGAGGTGAGTGGATTGCCTGAGACTGTGAGTTCAAGACCAGTCTGGGTAACTTGGTGAGACCTCGTCTCTACAATAAATAAAAAATTAGCCAGGCAGGTAGCATGCGCCTGTAGTTCCAGCTACTGGGAAAGTTGAGTCGGAAGGATCGCTGGAGCCCAGTGGGTCGACACTGGGGTGGCTGTGAGTGTACCACTGCACTCCACCCTGGGCAATGGAGTGAGACTTCAACTCAAAAAATAAAAATAAAATTTAAAAAATAAAAATGCAAGCACATTAAGTCTCAATAAATCTCATTGTAAATTCTTCAAATATGTTCAAAGAGGGAATGGAAATCAGAGACATAAGCTGTTATGTGATATGGTTGCATATATATTTAACAAAAGGCAGATCAACTTTTTTTCAGCCAACAGGTGATGGTCACCCCAAAAAGAGTACTACCTTAGAGATGTAATATGATGAGCTGAGCGCTTCAAGGTGGTCTGCGTCTCAGTGTTTTCCCAGAAGCCATTATTGAACTTGATGCCAGACTGCTCTCGAGCTTCTGGGATAGCGCTCTTTCCTTGTACAGTATTACATTATATTTATAAGTGCTTCCTCCCCTTCTCTTGTTACCTCACTTCCCAGAGCTCTAAATACTTTCTGCCTTCTAAATACTCCTGTATTAACCTTAAAGTGGTGGTGAGGCCAGCAGGGGATTTTGGAAGGGCTATTCATCTTCTGAGCTTAGAAAACTTTAGCACATCAGGGTCGAGTAACTTTTGCAAGATCTCTGCTCATCAGAAATAAATTTGTACCTGCTGGCTTTACACAAGGAAATGAGAAAAAACTAAAATACACCACTAGAAGTCAACCCTATTCCCCAGATGAATCAAAGAGCATTCTCTAGCTTGTCATTTGAAGGTATCTGCACAGGCACAGTTTGAAGCTTGGGGAATCTTGGCATACTCTTACCATATATTTTATTCACAACAAGAATTATTTGTTAAAAATATAGGCATGGGACAAAAATCTAATATTTAAAAATTTGTTGTTTTTTCTTTTCATTTCATAGAGTGGTTACTACTATAGAGAGCACAAAGTATAAGCAGAAAATGAAAAGTAATGGAATCCAGAAATAGATTATGTATGCATAAAATGCTATGATAACATTAAAGTTAATATGTGGCTTAAATAATTTCCTCCGTTACAGAGGCTTTGTTTTTATTAGGCTATGCCTTTGTTAGGTAGGTACAAATTTGAATTGTTTACATAAAAAAGGCCAGGAAACTACCTATGGGAAATTTAGTGGAAGAGGAAGAAAATAATGAGAGAGCTAAACCAAGCTAGGTTAGAAGAACAGATTGAGCCCTATTTAATGTGATACATAAATATATGCACATCTGTTTATATTGTCTACATAGAAAAATGCATACCCACAACTATCTATAAGTGTGTGTATGTTGGTGTGTGTTTTGAGAGACAGAGAGAAAGAAAAAAGACTTTTAAAGATTTTATTTGTAGGTTAAAAATTTAATTCTTTTATTTACTTTCAATTATTTTTGGATTTTGGCCCAGGATTTCCTTTTAATCCACACAGATAGTGCTGCAAAGTAGCTTGGTTTTATTAATTGAACCATAAGAAGCTGCTGATTTTTATACGTCAAAGAGGGTCACATATTACCAATTTTTTCTAGCTCAGTCTAAGTTATGGGCTACATTAGATTTGGATTTAGCTAGTTCATGCACAAAGACTGGCCTAAGTGTTCCAGGCAGAGGAAGATGCATAAACAAAGGCTGGAAGGAGGGGAAGGCTGTGTAGCTGGGACTGCACACTGTGGCTGATACGGGATTATCAGGGAGAGAAGCAGAGGATAAACTGACACTGATTATGCTAACATGGTGATACGTAGCATGTGCTTTCTTGTAGGCACTGTGCCAAGCACTAATAGAACAGATCCCATTACAACCTTACAAGCATCACATGAGGCAGATATTATTATTTCCATTTTGCTGATGGAGAAATGAGCCTTTGATAGCTAATTTTATGTGTCAATTTAACTAAGTTGATGTGATTAACATGTACATTATTAAATTTTGAGTAAAACAGATTACCCTCCAGAGTGTGGTGGACTTCATCCAATCAGCTGAAGGCCTTAAGAATAAAGACTGAGGTCCCCAGACCAAGAAGGATTTCTGCTTTCCAGACTGCCTTTAAACTTAAGACTGCAACATCAACTTCTAACAATTTGTTTCAAACTTGCCAGCCCCCATAGTCATATGAGCTCATTGCTATCATTTTAATATGTCCTCTATATTTCAGATGTTAGAAACTTAATCACCAGATTTATATGTTGGTTGAAAGCAGGGCTTTTGAGAAGTAATTAGGATTAGATGAAGTCATCAGTGTAGGCCCTCTTAATGGGACTGGTGGCTTTATAAGAAGCAAACTCTTCCTCTCTTGCCATGTGATGCTTTGCACCATGTTATGAGGAAGAAGGCCCTCTTCGAATACTGGTCTCTTGAGATTGGACTTCCCAGCCTCCAGAATCATGAGCTAAACACATTTGTATATATTATAAGTTACCCAACCTGTAGTATTATATTATAGCAACAATAAATGATCTAAGACACCAATTCCCAACAATAAGTTAATCTGCCTCTATATCTCTTTATCTATTTAGTTATGCAATTAGCTAGCCAATCATCTATCTATATATTCATTCTATTGGTTCTATTTCTCTGGAGAACTCTCATTAAACAAGGCCTTAGGTCAAGTCACTGGTAAATTACAGAGCAGAAACAGAAACTTAGGTTTTTCTGGGTCTAAAATCTATACTTTTAATCACTACATCATACCACCCCCCTTAGTTTTCATTATAGAAAGTGTCATTTTGTACTTCAATGATTTGTGGATGTGTTTGTTTCCCCTGCTGAGCTATGGGCTCAAGAGGGCAAGAATTTTATATCCTCATCATCCAGCACAGTACCTGTCATATAGCATTGCTTAATACATATTTGCTTTAGAGTTTGAATCAAAAGATTTATAGTATGGTGCTTTGAAAATTGTAAAGAACTATACAAATATGAGTTTCTACTCATAAGTTATGCAGTAGAACACATAATTCTTGTTCAATTGTTTATAAACAAACATAGAGTGTGTGCACCTAAAAGTCAGATTACTTGCCTAAGCCAATGTGAAATTCTAAGTTGATATTTGTATTACTCGATATAATTTTTTACCCTTTGATAGCAACAAATGATGAAGGACTATTTTCAGGACAAAAAATAAAATGATATTTCTCTTCTTAACAACTGAAAAAAGAAACAGCAATCATAACCTATTTTCCATATGGGATATAAAGTCAACAGCCTCTAGGCTGTGAAAGGCAGCTAGGTCTTAGCACTGGTTGACTGGCAGAGGATTTGCGGAGCACTTAAGAAAGATTCTGAGATGACAGTTGGACTCTTCAGCAACTGTTCCATGATTAACTGGCAAAGTCCACCCCCCCAAAGGATTGGAGAGTGGGCAGTGCAAATGTCACTTTGTCCCCTGCCTTGATTAAGCAATACAGGACTTATCCCTGTAGTATTTTTGTGAATTAGCTAAACTTACTGTCAGGAAAAAAGACAGAGATAAAGACTCAGTTTGAAAGGACAGTCAGAATGAATTTCTTGAATCCTTGTAACATATTCTAAGTGTTTAGGTAAAGATTAATTTCCTAATTAACTGACATATACTATATTCTATCAATTGTCTTTCTGTAATCACCAATCAGATAAAATCAAATTAGTCAGGTCAGGCATGGTGGCTCAACACCTGTAATCACAGCACTTTGGGAGGCTGAGGTAGGAGGATCACTTGATCTCAGGAGGTTGAAGCTGCAGTGAGCCATGATCATGCCAGTGCACTCCAACCTGGGCAATAGAGCAAGACCCTATTTAAAAAAAATAATAATAACAAACAAAACTAACCAATATTTTGGGGAACAGGTTTGCCAGACTTGAAAAATCAGTTGTTAGGGTCCATGACCAAAGCTCATACTTTGAAATAATAAAAATATATACTGTTTTTAGGGAGTATTTTAGTTTTGGACTATATTTCACTATAGAGTAGACATTAATTTCATAGTTTTATACAGTCAATGGTTGCTTACTTTTACTCACATACTTAATATCTTTATACAATATTTTTCTTTTTGCATGCCAAATATTCCATATAGAGTCATTTATTATTGATACACACACACATATATACACACGTTCTTTAGAATTCAGGAGGGGTTCTTTTAGTGGTAAACTCACAACTTTTTCTTTTGTCTGAAAATTTCTTTTTTCCTATTTGCTTTTGAAAGATCGTTTTACTTGGTATAGAATCTAGGTTGATAATAATTTTCTGACTATTTTTCTGGAGACTTCTGCTTTTCACTTTTTCTGATGTAAAGTCAGCAATTATTCCAATTGTCTTTTCCTTGTAGGTGATCTGTCTTTTCTTGGGAGCTTTTAAAAATGCTCTGTTTCTGTTTGTCATTTTGCAGTCTAACTTTTATGCACCCAAAATTAAATTTATCAGCTGAGATATATCAACCTTCCTGTATCTGAAGATCTTTTAAAAGTTCCCCAAAGTTCTCAGACTTTTTATCTTCAAATATTGTCTTATTTGCATTTTTCGTTTTCTGAATCTCTAAGCGTTATTATAGCCCATGTAACTTTATTTTCCTGTCTTTCAATCTATTTTTTATATTTTGCATATACATTCTTTATAGTTGTGTTCCAATTCTCTGATTCTCTGTCCATATACATCTAATTGGTTATTTAATCTCTTAAATTTTTAATTAAATTTTAAAACTTTTATTTATTTGATTTTATCTAAATATCTTATTTGGTTCTATATTGAATCTAAAACTTCTTATTGTGGCTCGTTCTTTGTTCATGCTTTCAAGTTTCTTTAAAAAAAATTAAGCACATTAAGTATAATAGTTTCACATTTTTAATTTTGGTAATTCTAATTCATGACATTCTTTTTAGTCATTTCTATGATTTATTCCTCATGGTGCCTCATTCTTGTGAATCCTTGGATTTTGTACCATAAATTATTTATTTTCTTGGACTATATCCATGTCAGATATTTGGTCAGGATTCAAGTTGCCATCACCTGAGAGAATTTATATTTATGTACGCCAGTCTCCTCTGAGTGGAAAAACCAACTCTAAAATATTTAAACTTAATTCTTAACCTAAGGTTTTTGGACTATTAGGTGTGAATTTGGGCAAAATAATGATGAGGCTGATATCTCAAATTCACAGGGTATGTTTTTTTCTTTCATTCAGTGTCAAAATCAAGACAGGCAAATTGTATTACTTTTTTTAAAAAATGCCATTGTGGTACCTACTTTATGCAGGAGTCTCCTATTAGTTTTTTCCTGGGATTTTACTACTGTTTCCCATGTACTAAAGCCACTAAAAAATCAGAAACTCTGCTTCTTCATATTTCAGCAGAAATCCTCAGAGCAGAAGTCAGCCTTGGTATTTGCTTACCACTTGGAGTCACTGTTTCACTTAATAGAGTTTTTTAATTGCTTGTTTTTATTTTTTACATTTTAATGCTAACTCAGCAGTGCATTTAAAATGAATCCTAGGAAAACATTTTATAATCTTAATCAGAAAAGTAATGCAAATCCTTTTATTATTGTTGAAAACATGTGTCAAAATCAAATTTCATTCTACCGTTTTTTTACTCAGACTTCTGTTGGGGACATTTGACTTGAAGGCATGAAATCTATTTATAATTCTGAGCAGGAGAGCTGATGATTATTGAGCAATGAGCAGTTAGGGATGCTAATCCCTTCCCTCACACACAATAAAAAATCCACATATCACTTTTGGCTCTCCCAAAACCTAACTATTAATAGCCTACTTTGACTGGAAGCTTCACTGGTAATATAAACAGTTGATTAATACAAATTTTGTATAGTTTATATGTTATATAATATATTCTTATAATAAAGTAAACCATAGAAAAGAGAATGTTATTAAGAAAATCATAAAGAAGAGAAAATATACTTACTCTTCATTAAGTAGAAATGAACAAAGGACCTCAGCATCATTATCTTCACATTGAGTAGGTAGAGGAGGAAGTGGAAGAAGAGAGGTTGTCTTGCTGTCTTGGGGTGGGCATTCAGGGACGAAAAACCACCTATAAGTGGACACAAGAAGTTCAAACCCCGTGTTGTTCAAAGGTCAACTGTATTCAAGTGGTTTTGTGATTTGGAGGTTGACAGTATTTGGATGGAAAGGCTTCCCCTCTAACCTTCTGAGGCCTATGAAATAAACAGATAGACAGACTAGAAGATAAAGAAAACAAATTCATTCTGTGTGCAGGAGTATCACATGAAAGGAAAGTGAATATCCCCAAGCCTAGTAAGACCCAGAAGCAAATATACCCTTTTTATAGGAGAGAGGGGAGTGGGTGCGTAGGTAATTTAAGGGAGAATAAATGATTTGGGGGAAAGATGAACTGGCCCTCAGAGTAAATAGGTCTAGCCCATGACAAAGTCTGTTTGTGTGTGGTGTCAGTCTCCAGTCTCTTCTCTCATGGTTTGAGTAATCCCTTCTGGTTCAAGAAATTCCCAGGGAGGGGATTCATGACCATTACAGTTCTTTTGGAGGATGTCTTTAGGCAAACAATGGATGTTTAGAGAAAGCTTCTCCCTGCATTTGCAGTTCTCCAAATACTCTGTTTGAAGTAATCAGCATATCAAAGAAGCATATTTTGGGATGGCATTTCCTGAACTCCTTCAAAAGCTACATAAGCATATACCATTTTATGAGCTTTTCTGTTATACTGGATTCTGCAATGTATACAGGATTCACACGAACTCAATTAATTCAAGTCTGAAGACACTTTAAGTCATTTCAACCTCCTCAGCTCTTGCTCAGGTATTATAGATTATGGCAGGGCAGGAGATAGAGAATGTTGAAGAATGTGGTCCATGAAGTAGCAGCCGAAAAACAGGGCTACATGGCTTGGCAAATTTTCCTAACCTTACTACGCCACACACACACTTTCTCCTACTGAGACAACGGACCCTGTGACATAAGTTTGTGTAAGGAAGGGCAATCTGTTTATTGGAAGGCACCATCTGGGACAGCTTACCCACATGCAACTTCCCTTAGCAATTTTCCTATGCTCGGCCCTGTTACCATAATGAATGGATAGGTTTCTGCTATCTGTTCCTTGAGAATATTTTGTAATATCAGTGTTTATCATGTTAAAATTTTTTATTATTATTAGTTTTGGCAAGGAACTAAGTGTGTGACAATTTTTTGTTAGTAAAGTCGAAGAGTAAAATATTCCCTTACTCTGCTCTCTTTGCTCAGTTCTGTCTCATGAATACCCTGTTCCAATTACTTGAGTCTGGTGCCAACTGTATATAAATAAAATTCTGACATGGAATTACATCACTACAAGTAAAATGCCTTGCTTTAATCATAAAACAATTTTAGGTTTCTAATTCTTCAAAAGAGTGTCATATTGTTTTATACTATTTTGCAATGATAAGCAGGCTTATAAATTTTAAAACAAAAATAAGAATAGTATTTGAAGTAAAATATTCTTTTGTCTTATTTAAATCTAACAGATAATACAGCTAAAGACTTGAGTGGTGGTAAGATTCTTAGTGTCTATGACTCACAGCATATATATACTTTCATCACTTCTTAAGGCTGTGGTCTCTTGCTGTGTAATTTTCCCCTGAAGGTTCTAACATTATCTTTGAAGAATTTTCTTGTAAAATAGGAAGAGAAAACTAAAAGTAACATTTAGGCTGGTGCCAAACAAGGTATAGGTGTCTTTATTCCTCATAAAAGTTCTCAGTGTAATTTTACAGGATGTATTATTCAACTTCAGATGAGAGAGAGTCTGTTCATTTAAGTGAATCAGGGAAAGCTTCCTGAAGGACATGGCATTTAAATTGATCTTTGAAGGATGAACACTAGTATCGAGAAAGTTGTACTCGTTGTACTCTCTTAGCAGTAGAATTTTCCTTTAGGAAGAGCCTTGCTATGTTTGATGGATACTCTGATAATTCTCTTTGGGCTGAGTGCTGAGACCACCAAAGTGCAGACTTTTGTATTGGGCAGTTGATTTACTGAGAAGAGCCAGCAAAGTTAGTGTGAAGGCTGAATTTAGCTCTCAGGAAAACAAAGGATTTTTAAAGGAAACAGAGGGGAAGACAGATGAAGTATCTTCAGGAGAGAGGCTTTTAGGAGAAAAAGAAGAGGGGAGCAATCATTATCAATTTGGGTTTGGGGTGGGTGTTGCTGCCATGTGAATTTTCTTTCCCATTTTTCCATGACATCTTTGGTAAAATATCCATTTATTATTAATGTATTCTGGAATAAAACCTGCCAATGTCCTGCTTCAAGAACCAGCTGTATGTAAATAAAACTCAAGACTGTTATGAGTTAAATACAGAGTCTGCTCCCAGGTACCTGCTCACACCTGGTTTCCAGTGGGTGGGACTATGGTGGGCTGAAGTGGAAAGATCCCTTATACAATGTCATCTAGGCAGGAATGAGTGAATGTTCTCAGGGAACAGTGAAGAGCAATACTTTTCTTATTTGGGATCTTAATAGAAGTTAGAGAGCAAATATTTGAGACTACATTTGCTCATGACTGTCTAAAGTGCAAATAAGCTGAATTCCTGATTGGAACCTCATTAAAACGTTATAGAGGGCACGAGAAAGAGAGTAAGTTGGTGAACCTTTGTGGAAGTTGAGGAGTCTTGCCAAAGTCATGGGGATGGGAGGCCATTCCAGTTCCACATGGCGACAGAAAGAAAGAGCATGATTTAACTGCAACATGGAGGAGTGGGAAGAAAAATGGTAAGCAAAAAGGCTGGAAAAGTAATCTGGAGCCAAAGCATGAAAGGCCTTGGATGCCAAAATTAAGTTCTTTGGGGTAGCATTTGTTAAAAAAGAAAGTGATAGAATATTTATTTTAGGATAGTTATTAGGATTTATCAAATAAGTGTTTTTATTACTTTTAAAAATAATGCATTTTTATCAGATAAATCCAAATAATATAGAAAAAAACATTTAAAAAGAAAACAAATACCTTGGTAATCCAAGATAGTGTCTGAGGTCCACAACTCATATACTCTTATCACTTCTTGGGGCTCTGGTCTCTTGCTGTGCAATTTTGCCCTACAGGTTCTTGTGTTATCTTTGAAGAATTTCCCTGTGCAATAACAAGAGAGAACTAAAAGTAACATTTAGACAGCTGTCAAATAAATGTTTGTGTTTCTATTTGTCGATGTAGTTTATAAAGTAAAAACACAATGTAATGTTCATTGCATTAATGCAATTTAAATTTTAATGTAATTTTGCAAGGTGTATTATGCAACCCACTATACAGGGCTTTATATGAGAGAGATTCTGTCCATTTAGAAATAATCTATACTTTGTTGTGTTTATTCTAGATTTTGCTTCTGTGTACACACAAAGATTTTAAAAAGTAATAATGTCATTATGATGTACATACTGTGGGGTCAGCTGCTGCCATCTGCTTATCATTGAAGACTTTTGATTGAGATATACTCTAATTGAATAAACATGGTTGTAATGAGAGACTCGGTTGTAGTGACCAAAGCCTGGAATTACTGGCAAAGCTTAGGAGAGTTCTCAGAAGGAGACCCAGGGTTAGCGTAGACAGTTTGGAAAAGACTAAGGAGAGGAGGTGGGTATACTGCAATTTTGGGGAGAGGGCAGAGAGGGCTCAGTGAACAACACTTTCCAGACTTTGAACTTGAAACTGTTGAAAAGTTAACCAAAACGGGGTTAGGATGAATTGTGAGTTTTGATGGAAAACTGACAGGTTAAATTTGATTATGGATAGCTGTCAGTAAATCCAGGTGAAAATAGCAAAAAACATGGAACCAACCATAATGCCCATTGAAGCTGGACTGGATAAAAAACATGTGTTATATATACACGATGGAATATTATGCAGTCATAAAGAAGGACAAACATATGAACTTCATAGCATCTTGGATGGATTTAGAGTCTATCATACTCAGTGATCTATCACAGAAACAAAGAACAGAGTACCATATGTTCTCACTCATAAGCAGACCTTGGACAAATTATCATAATACTATAAGAAAGTGTTTGGCATAGTGGGAAACTGCCAGGGGTGGGGAGGTGGGATTGGCTGTTGAGGAAAACTGCCAGGGGAGGGAGGGGCACACCTCATCAACAAGGGTACCTGATAATGAACATTTGAATACCTAACCCTGAGTTGTACCCCACATCTTTAAAACAAGGAAAAAAAAAAAGACAACAATGAAAAAAAAAATCCAGGTGAAAATATCCAGCAGGAACTGGAATATTTCAGCATGGTTATTAGACTAGAAAGCAAAAACAGAGAAGAAAACAACTGATTGCATACCCTGTTTAAATCCACCAGCCCAGTCCAAGAACAATTATTTTATAGATTAAGAAAGGCTCAGCAAGATTAAATTATTAAGCCTCACAGCTACTAAATGGCAGAACTGAGATTTAAACACAGGGCTTCAAATTCCAAACTCTTTTGTTTAAGAAGGTAGTGATATGTTGAAGGAGTAAAATGAGAAGGAGAGATAATTAAAGAAAACGCATACAACCTTATGTATGGGACTATAGGAATCTACATTTGTATTATTTTTTGCTGCCTTAGCTCTTTTCATAAGTATGTGTTTTGAGTATTTACTATGTCAAAATACAAGCTAAAAAAAAGATCCCTACACTAAACACTGTTTCTACAATCATGAACATACATTTTAGCAATCATGACAATCATTAGACTACAAAGTATACATTAATTATAATTGTAACATGAAAGCTCATTTTAGGTACCAACTTGACTGGTTAAGGGATACTCAGATAACTGGTAAAGTATTATTTCTGGATTGTCAATGAGGCTTTTTCTGGAAGAGACTGGTATTTGAATCAGCAGATGGAGTAAGAAAGATCTGTTCTCACTCATGTAGGCAGGCACTATCTGATCAGTCGAGGGCCCAGGTAAAACAAAAAGGCAGAGAAAAGGAGGATTCATTTCCTTTCTCTTCTGGAACTGAGACACTCATCTTCTTCTGCCTTTGGGCATCAGAGCTCCAGGTTCTCCAGCCTTTGTACTTTGGGACTTGCATCAGTGGCCCCTCAGGTGCTGAAGCTGAGTTACATCTTTCATTCCCATGGTTCTCAGGTCTTTATACGTGAACTGAGCTATGCCACTGGCTTTTCTGGTCCTCCAGCTTACAGACAAGAGATGGCGAGACTTCCCATTCTCCATAATCACGTGAGCCAGTTCCCCTAATCAATCTTTGCTCACATATCTGTGTGCATCCTATTGTTTTTGCTTCTCTGAAAAACACTGACTAATACAAGTAAATGCAATGAGGAGAAGTCAGAAAGCAATAAGAAAATATTCAACAAGGAGATCTGACCCAGATCCCATCCTTGGTCAAGGATATATTTTTCTGAGAAAGGGACATACTTAAGATCTAATATAAATGAAATAAAAAGGAAGGAAAGTTATTCCAGGCAGAGCAAATATCATGAGCAAATCTCTGAGTGGGGAAAGTTTGTCCTAACAGAAGTCAGTGTGGCTAGAGCTGGGACATGGAGGAGGAAGGTGGCAAAAAAAGAAGCTGGAGCAGGGCACAGCTCTGGTCCTGCAGCGCTCAGCAGGATACGAGTACTGTAACAGTGATGAAGCCATCAGGGAGTTTGGGGAGAAGAGCGGCATATTTATTTAGATTAATTTACTTAAAAGACCTCTCTAGTATGATGTGGGGAGTAAATAATATCCTGCATTATCACTTCAAATTTCATACTCCTTCCACAGTTATAGAATAATCAATCCTTAAGCATGTGTGACTTTGCTCCCTCGTCCACTAAATTGGGGAATATGTTTCCTCACCTGCTTGAGGTTAGGCTTGGTCACGTGACTTGCTTGGCCAATGGAATGTTAGTGGATGTGACAGTGAGCAGAGAGTTTAACTGTGCTTGCATGATTTGTCTGGGCCTTTTGCCTTTGCATCGTTCATGAGAAGGCTATGCCCTTGCAGCCACTGGTCTCAGGATGAGACACACAGGAGATCTGAACTCAGCCAGCTCTACAGGCCTCAAGAGACAAAAGCAAATGGTGGTTGCTGCAAGCCACTGAGATTTCATTGCAGCACTTGCTAAGTAATCCCAGCACTTTGGGAGGACGAGGCAAGAGGACTGCCTGAGCTCAGGGGTTTGAGACCAGCTTGGACAACTTGGTGAGACCTCGTCTCTACAATAATAAAAAAATTAGCCGGTTGTGGTAATGCTTCCCTGTAGATCCAGCTACTTGGAAGGCTGAGGTGGAAGGATTTCCTGAGCCCAGCAGGTTGAGGCTGCAGTGGCTGCCACTGCACTCTAGCCTGGGTAACAGAGCAAGATTCCAACTAAAAAAAAAAAGATTAATTTATAAGGAGAAAAATTACTAGTCTGGGTAGGAGATAATGGTGGGTTGGGCTAAGAAAATGGTAGAGGTGACAGAAAGAATTTAACAGATTGCAGGGATAGTTAGACTTCAGAAGTGATCATATGGAGGATTATTGAATGTGAAGGTAAGGGAAAAGGAAATGCCAAGATTGTGCTTCAACCAAAGATATTTGCAATATTGTTCATTCGTATGCTGCTAAAGACAACTGAATACGCCCAAAGTTTTCAAGTGACATGAGTCATTTTATCTGTGACTATGAAAAAGGTCATTATTTTTTGTGAAAAAAAATTAAATAGGGATGCTCCTCCTGAGAGCCTACAGAAAAGGAGGCTGCTGGGCATTTACTATTTCTTTCCAAAAAGCCAATATCAGCACAATGTTCAGAGGACCTGTGGCCAATAGGCAGGTCTGAGCAGAAGCCACTTCTTTTGATGCGATTGGTCATCTTATGCCTTATTAAGGATTTGAGGTTGTCACAGACATGACATGTTACCTTTGCTGTGAAGAAACACTAAACCTATCACTTTTACAAGGTAGCAAAAAAAAAAAAAGCCTGATTTATTATATTTTAGTGCAGGATACTTGTCAGGTTTTCTGCCTGAGGCACACTTTGTGACTGAACTTGGATCCTGAGCTTGATAGCCTGTCCTCTCCCCACATAATTTCCCTATTCTCTCTGCATAATTCTGATAGCGGGTTATATTGCTTTTGTTTTTGCTTTGTTTTTCCCAAGGAAACAATGAACTATGTTCTGTCCAATGTTAGTGAGCTGCAAGCAGAATGGTTTTTATTAACATAGTGAACAAATAAATGTCAGCAGCCCAGTTGTTGAGAAAATGAGGTTGCAAACTCCAGAAAGTCACAAATCCAGGTGAAGTCTGATTCATTCTTTCACTGACTTTGTTCTCTGCCAGCAGCCAATGGGGCTTAGCAATCTGTGAGCAGCAAGCTTGCTGTGGCCTTTCTGATGGACGTTAGGGAATCAGACTCACTTGTGACTCATTCATCAGGCAATTTAGCCTGTTCAGGTTGATTTTCTAGATTCTGCCTTCTGAATTTTCTTCTGCCAGACTTAACTCCAGCTTAACAATGTGTCTATTTTCTCATTTCAGCAGAGCTCAGCCACCATGGGACTCACCAAAAACTTAACTTTTTGACACCACAATTGGGAAGATTAATTATAGATAATTGTTGAATAAGTATCTTCATAAGCTAGTAAAGTTGAGAAATGCAAGAACCCATCATGATTCCCTACGTTCAGTGTTTCTTCAAGATTTCCATCGGAACAGCTAACAGGCCCCAAAATGTATTGGTCTGTATATTTGTCTTTCTTTTCATATGCAATTCATGGAAGTCTGAAGAAATATGGCCCAGTATGGAGAAAGGACAGGACAAAGATCAGTGTAGGAAGTGGTCTAGAAAATCTACAATCCTTGTTATCAATATAACCAACATCTTAGTTAGGCACCCGTAATATATGCTTATCACCATCACTTCTGCCATATCTTGAAGAAATCCCTTCTTTTGTGTAAAGCCAAATATGAAACAAATACTTTTCTCTTTCTTCTAATTATGAAAGACATTGTTTCAATAGAAATGGTAGAATATTTGGAACCAGTAAAATTTATTTTTTCTAGTTCTACCAAATTGCATTATATGACCTTGGGCAAGTCATTTAACACTTCTGATATGCAAAGTTCTCGTTTGGAAAATAAGAAGACTTTCTTGGGTGACTTCCATCAGGACCTTTTCTGATGAGAGACTATGTTCTTAATTCTATGATTTGACAGTTGACACTAACCTGGATTTATTATTTTTATAATATATTTTATAATGCTACTTTTGTCTGTGTAGATACTTTTCAAGATTCACTAGTCATTCCTTCACCTGATGATAAATTATTTTGATTATATTGATTACCATAAGTGCCATTCATTTTTTTTATGATTAAGAATCATTTGGTTCCATTCTGTTTATATCGTTTCTGAGGCTCTATGGCTCATAATTTTAATCTCATAAATTTAATCTACCAATGAAAATTGCTGAGAAGTACAAATGCCACAAACAAAATACAAGAACAAAAGTAAGCAAGCAATTAAACTAACAAAAAACAAAATATCAGAGATTAAAGAATTCGAAGCAAGATTTAACTGTTCGCAGAGGTCTAGCAAGGAGTCCTGGTTTAAATTACCCACAAAATGACATCATGTGACAATGTTTTAACTGGCTTTGTGAAAAGTATTTTACTTCCTGGCTATTTTGAGCTTTCAGTAAGATCTCTTTGCCTCAGTTGTTGGCTTTGTTATTTCAATATCTTCTTGTACTGCTTCTACTTGCATACTTTTTAAAGCTGCTCTTTACTTAGGCATTTTGAATGAAGTACATTTTAGACAGAACTGAAGGTGACTTTCAGCAGTGCCCCACTCAGGATATATGCCTGTTCACTCAGCCCTCAGATCCATTTTGTCTGACAGGAAGAGGCACACTGTGCCAGCCAGCCCTAACTTCCTTTTAAGAGGAAGAAGAGAAATCTTTCTAGTTGTTTAGGCGAAAGGAATTCAGGAAGGTGGAATGAAAGTATCCCAGATTGCCGGGCTCGGTGGCTCAGCCTGTAATCCCATGCCTTGGGAGACTGAGGTGAGTGGATTGCCTGAGCCCGCGGGTTCGAGACCCACCTGGGCAATTTGGTGAGACCTCATCTCTACAATAAATCAAAAACTAGCCGGGCGTGGTAGCGCGCGCCTGTAGTTCCAGCTACTTGGAAGGCTGAGTGGAAGGATCGCCGTAGTACAGCAGGTCGAGGCTGCGGTGACCGGGAGCGGCCACTGTACTCCAGTCTGGGCTACAGAGTGAGACTCCAACTCAAAAAAAAAAGTATCCCAGATGAAATTTGACCAGCAGAGAAATAAGATAGACTTATAATTTTTAATAGTGCTCTTCATCGTCAGAAACTGATCAGAACTTTTGGTAACCACATCCTTGCTTAAGACATAGATATTTGAGTTTCTAACTCAATGTTTTCCTTTCAGCTATATGTTTTATAGTTGTAGTCTGATAATATTTTCCACTAATTGTGAATTGATCCTCAATTCCTTTCAAATAACTGCTTTAGTTGACAAGTCTTTTTAACTTTATTTTTACCAGCTTCTTCAATAAAACTGAGATTTTAAAGATAAAAGTGCTTAAAGAAAAATGTCTAAAAATGGTGCATATTACTTGGAAATGTATATTTAACCATATAATTTCCTATGTCTTTCAAGATACAGAAACCAATTAGACTTCTATGTAGTTTGGGCAGATTTTTGTACACAAGAATAGTCTCTAATATATCACAGTTAGATACTCATGTTAATTTGCCTAGTCTCTACTCTGGAGGATCCTCATCATTTAATGGCCATCGTTACAAATTCATTCCTAATTCTGCTTCATTCATTCACTAAAAACATTTATTTAGCACTGACAATATGACAGAGGTGCTGTGCCAATGATGAGAAAGATGATTTACTTTGACACCTTCGATTGGCATACTTGGAGACATTTGTTGGAAATTAGGTCAAGCACTTACAAAATATTTAATCTTAAAAACTTGAACAACATAGATTATTTGCATGCAAATTTGATCCCAGGAATTTTTGGCTTGCTGGATAAAAATAACCCAAGCATTTTTATTTGTAAATGACTTATCATTAATGTCTGATTCCAATATAGAATAACAATTATATACAAATATGCCTAAAGAGTTAAAAAGTTATTTTTAGTTCTTGATTAAGCTATTTTAATAGATGCTTAATTTCTTGGTCAGAGGCATCTGCTCACACCTCTGAAATTAGAAAGAAAAAATTGTGTGAGTGCATATGTGTTTGAGCATGTGTGTATGTTAATGTGTGTTGTATCCTCATGTACAGTTAAAGCATCTGCTAGTTTTGCCAGTTATATATAGGCCTAATTTATATTTGGCTTTGAATTGCTTATTTTTATTTCACAATGAATCAGAAATTAGAACAAATTTAGCATAACGGTAGTTATGCTAAATTTTAATACATTCTTTTAAATTGAAATTGAAGATAATTTCTGCCAAACATACTTGTCCTCTAAATTACCCAAATTTCTCAGTGATTTTAGAACTGTGGATTTACCGCACCCATAATTTTTTATTTTAATTCTTTCACATTTTAAGGCTTTGATGTATGTTTAAAGGGAATTTTTAAGAGCTTGAACATTTAGCTAGATTTTATGTGATCTTAGACAAGGATGAATGTTTTCACACTATATTTTTTTATGAGTCTTCTTCCTTTCATATGTAAAGTTTGTTTTATAAAGTGTGTCCTTATTATGGAAAAGACAAATTTCCCTAAAGAGCAAAATATGTTATTCTTTAGTTATCATTCAGTTCAGATCAAACTTGAACAAGAACATAGGATTAGAAATTTGTACTTTGGTTCAGAGCTGAAAATATGCACCTTTATGACCCTTTCCTATTCTGGGATTCTCAAGTATATAAGAGAATCCCTGGTGCCATAAAAGAAAATTGTTAGGGCTTGATTTATTGGGTTAGTGATTCTTACCAGGTAAAAGGAGAAGAAAGGAGAATAGTATTAAGGCTAAGCAAAGATATTTCCTTTGGAACCAAGTGTGGGAACCTCCTGCCCCTCAGAGGTTAAAGCTGATTTGGGCTCAACTTAGTTTCAGCATCTGAGAACTTAGAGCTCTTCTCAGTGTCAGTAACTTACAAAATATTCTTTCCTTGTGGTTTCCTTTGAGCTTTTCCACTGGTGTTTTAAAGTGTATTAACACAAAACTGGAGACACAGTAAGGGCAACAGATCAGGAGACAGCTGTCATTGAAAAGATTGTTACTCACAGTTCTCAAAAGTAGGGGGCACACCATATCATGAGGGTGAGGGAACACACAGGGGACACCTGAGTCAGTCAGGAGGTAGAGAAAGAAGGCTATGGTGGGGGAAGAGTCTTTATTGTGATTTCCTTAGGAAAGAACAGGGAAAGCAAGGTAGTTGGCCTAGGAGTGGCTGGTTTGAATAATTTCAGCAGGCTCTGGGGCATAGTAGCTGTTTCTAGTTGTCTGCTTCCTGGCCCAGGGATGATTAAGGCAGGTGGGTAGTGGCCCAGAGTGGAAGAGCCTGAGAAACGATGTGGTGGGATAAAGACTCTGAATTGACTGCTTTAACTCTGAAAATCATGCTTATGGGTGAGTTGGTTACTATCTCTAGGAGTTGGTTAATTCTGGGAATTGGCTAATGCTGGGAGTTTCCCCAGGGGAAACTTTGACAAGATCCTAGATGTCAGATCCTAGGTGTCAAAGCAGCAGAATACAAAAAATAAGAAGACATGGTTAATACAACTAGGTCTGACTTGCTGTCTTGTTTCTTCTTCTTATGGACCTAGACCAAAAATATAGTCCTTTGATCGGTTTTCACAAAAGTTCCAGTCACACTGAAAATTTTGTTAGTTTAGGCTTGAAGTGTTTTGAAATAACACACTTATAAATAACTGTGGGCATTCTCTCTGCTCCTGCCTTTCTCTAGTCTCTTTGTTCCTCTCTGGTGCAATCAACAGATTCTTTTTCTCGCCTCAGGCAGGGCAAATTCTTCTGTGAAGGCCTTTCAAGGTCATAGCATCTACTACAACAGAGGTTTCAAGTAATTTCCCGAACATTGGTGGATCTCTTCTCTTTAGGATGAATACTACTGTCAACTTCTAAGAAAGCAAAAATTTCCTACCTTATTACATGTAAACACACACTGATTAGATTCCTGGAGAACTGCTAAAGATAATGAGAGCAAAAAGTGATTTCAAATTAACCACAAAATTGAAGTGAAAGTGGGGAATATAGGGTTGTTATATCCTTAGTGACAGTTTTGGCAGCAGCACTGATAAACATGCCATGACTTTGCTCCCTGAGGCAAGATGTGATTCGTGAGTTTGAGAAGAAGGAATTTATTGTATATGCTTGTTATCATAATGCAATGTGTGTTACCATTTTAGTGGGAGATTTACTAGCCAATATAGAAAGGGCTCTTGCATGCACAAAACCCTGCCAGGCCTCTGAGGGTTGAGTTGTCTCTGTCACTGTATACCTCATGTGCCCTTGAGCAAGAATTTCTGGTACATGCAATAGAAGCGGTGCAATGTATTTGCTGTGTCCTCTTGGGCTTTTCTGGGTCTCAGTCATCTATAAAATGGAAATAATGTATCATATGATTAGGTGAATTACTCTAAAGCATGTATTTTAAAGTGTTTGGCCTTGAGTTTAGTACTATTATGTGGTTACCTTTCACTGGCTAAATTCATCACAAGTACACTTATAACCTAAATCTCAGCATAAAAACACTTTCAATTGTCCCAAATTAATTGTTTGGTTGATGCATATTCTCACTCATAAGCAGGAACTAAATACTGGGTACACAAAGGCATAAGAATGGGAACAAAAGACACTGGGAACTCCTAAAGAGGGAAGGAGGGGAGGAGGGTAAGGGTTGAAAAATCACCCGTTGTGTACCATGCCCACCACCTGGGTGACAGGCTCTGTGGAAGCCCAAACCTCACCATTACTCAATACAACAAACCTTCACGTGTACCCTTTGAGTCTAAAATTTTAAAAAAAAGTCTAGTTGAATACTTGTTACAACACTCAGACATTCTAAAAACAAAAGAAATTGGACAGTTTATCTTCTTAGTATGCATTGGCCTATGTTGTTGTCAGCTATAAACTTTCTTAGCTGAATGAGAAGGGTGATCAAGCCATATGGTGTGCACTACTCCACTTCATGGAGCCAGGGCTGCTGATTGCTGTTCAAGACTTAGCCTCTGATGAGTGGTGCTCTAAGAAATCAGAAGGGGCAAGAGAATGCAGAGAGTGGCAATAAAGAGCTCTTGATGAAGAGCTGCCTGGGTACTCTCTTATTTGCATTCAAAGAAATCAGGAATCAACTTGCTCAGGCAACTTGATTTCCATAGCTACTTCTTCTTATTTCCAAGTTATCACTAAACATGTATTAAAATCCTACAGTGCATGAGCACAAAGCAAGTACAGAAAGGCCTCTTGTAGAATAGTATCCTGTAGGATAGCATTTCAGGCTCCTCTTTTTTTTTTCTTTTTTTGAGTTGGAGTCTCACTCTGTCACCCAGACTGGAGTGCAGTGGCCGCTTCCGGCCACCGCAGCCTCGACCTGCTGGGCTCCGGCGATCCTTCCGCCTCAGCCTTCCAAGTAGCTGGAACTACAAGCGCGCGCTACTACGCCCGGCTGATTTTTTGATTTATTGTAGAGATGAGGTCTCGCTTGCCCAGGCGGGTCTCGAACCCGCGGGCTCAGGCAATCCACTCACCTCAGCCTCCCAAAGCGCGGGATTACAGGCTGAGCCACCGAGCCTGGCTTCAGGCTCCTCTTTATCATTTACCCCAAAGCATAGGATATTCAGAAATATAATATAAAATAAGCAGATAAAGAAATACTTCCAGGCCTTTATTTAGTATTTCTGTATTATACAAATAAGTTGTATTTAATAACTAAAATTATCAGTGTATTTGTTGCTAATCACTGCAGTCAGAATGTGGGACAGGCTGGGAATCAGAGGGTTAAACAGACATCATCAACCACGTTCTGTTGGTTTTGAGAGACTGAATACACAAATACACAATGGACGGACCATATATAAAAAGAGAACTTTGACCCACAACATGTAGTAACTTGCCCAGGAAACCAACCCCTTATCTCCAATAAACAACCCAGGAAGCCAGCATTATGTAAGTCAGACTTGCAGGAAGTCAAACTGCTATCTCTAGTAACAATCCAGGAAGCTAAACAACAATCCCTGTACCAATGGGCTTCAAATGGTCTGGATTTGATAAATAGCTGACCACTTCCCCAATTTTTGTTCTCAGATCCAATTTAGGACCGAGCAGAGAAAGCCAAATATGCTCTCCTAGTCAATCCCAAGGATGCCCTGTTTCTCATCAGCCCTCTGACAGCTCCCTCATGCCAACAGCCACCAAATGGGACACACCTGAAGTTTTTGCTTTTTTTCCACTATGAAGCTTTCCCACTCCTCTGCCTGCCTTTCAGTCACTGCCAAAACTCAGTAGTGGCTGACTCCCTTGCTATAGCAATCTCTGAAAAAATAGCCTTTACTTTTCTCATTTGGTTAGTCTTCATTTATTTCCATAGTTCCAAGAAGGATAAAGGTGCTGAGTGTGGATGACCTTGTACAAAAAAATAATAATAACCCACTACTGCCAGAAAGCTCAGTGACCCTCCAAGGCTGGCCAACAATGTCAGCTTCATAAGTCAAAAGTCCAGGGCTTGTGAGTGTGAGTGAACATGAAGACATTTGGGGGCTGGTTGCAGGGGGACCAAACATCTTATCCTAGAAATGAAGTGAAGGGCTGGAAATAAAAATGGCAAGAACAAAACAGACTAGTTTCTCCAAAAGGACTCTGAAAGATGATGTTGGAAAGCCAATAGCCTGAAAAAATTACACACTGAGCAATACTTTCAACTGTTTATTGTGCTGCTGTGAAATTTTAAAACATCACTGACTTTAGCAATTTTATGACAATATTTTTTTAACTTTTAAACTGCTTTTGACATAGCCTTGAAATTCATTTAAAAGGATTTTTCCCCTACCTTAAACACATCAAAGCAGGGCTTTAGGCAGAGGAATGACTCAGGGAGTTTCACTCCTATGAAAGTCAATTTGGAAAAGGTAAATTCACAAAGTAAAAGTGAAGTTACCAAAACACCATCAGATGAAGTAAAACACAGTAGAAGCTACTAACAACAGAGTCTTTTCACTCAATTTAACTTACCAAATTAACGTAGACATCACACAATTGTGATGAAGACCTTCTAACTGTAGACTGAATCTACCTTACCTCACTGATTAAGCAGTGCTAATTGAGCTGTGTTTTTTCATTTACTTTATTGTTCCTTATCTGTGTATTATCAGCTCCAACTGTCATCCTTGCAAACATGGGATCTGCTTTTTCCAGCCTAGCTCCTCAATAGATCTTTTGGTACCTGGAGACTCTGCTTACCTACCTACCTGGTGGTTCTCAACCGTGGCAGCTCATTAGAACGTCCTGGAGAGCTTTAAAAGAATACACATGATCAGATCCCACCTCAAGCCAATTAAATTATAACCTTTCAGTGTATTTTTAAAAATAACTCCCAGGTGATTGTAATGTGCACAGAGTGTTGAAAAAACACTCTTCTAGAAGAAGCAAAATTTTCTTGACAGTTAGTGTCACCTTGAATTGCATTCACTTTGTTTGAGGGTTGTCAAAATTTAATAAAGCAACGTTTGCCTTGTTCATTTTAAAGCAATGGTTACACAGATGTTACAAACGGATTCTCTGGAGCCTTGCATGGCTTGTTTAATGCTATGTGTCTCAGGATTCCTGCAAGGATGGGGGAATTGTCTGACTTAGAGTAATGGGGCAATGGAAGACAGATTTATCAATTACTTCTCTGTTGCTTGAATTGTCAATATGAAAGTAAGAAATTACCTGGGAAAGAGGCCAAGAGATGAAGAGTGATCATATGTCAAGTTGCTTTTGTGAAGCGATTGTTAGTAACGCAGTATCACATGCCTGCTCTGTTAGACAGTGCAGTGTTCTTTCAACATTGCCAGTGACCTCTGATAAATGGGGGACTTAGAGGCGAGGTACCGTCTTTGTACTGATGAATTAGAGGAAACTTTAGGTAACCTGACTTGGTGGGCATGGATCACTTAGTCTCAGAGTCTCATGCAGATATGAGGTCCGACAATTAAGTTCACAAACTCATCCTAGAAAAAGTGCTACATGCCTCATTGCTGAATATCACTAAAGTGACCTTCAAAGTACTCCCCTTGGGAAGCTATGCACTGATGCTGTGTCTAGTCCACCCATCAAAGCAATTTTGGAACTCTTTTTCTGGAATAGCCATCAGAATTGTCATCATGAGAATGTCGGAGTTTGAATTAGAACAACAAACAAACATTAAATTTCTTGTTAAATTTGGAAAGAGTGAAGTGAAATCAGGGACATGTTAGTCCAAGTTTGTGGGGATAATGCCATGAAGAAAATGGCAACATACAAGTAGATTAAATATTTTTCTGAAGGGAAATAAAGTGTCACTGGTGAAGAGAGGTCAAGGCAGTCAGTAATGCAGCCAGTAACGAGCAGAACTGATGAAAACATAGCAAAATCCATCAAATTGTGCGTCAAAATTGTCAGCTGACTGTGAGAAGCATAGCAGACCAAATAAATACTGATAGAGAAACTGTTATGAAAATCTTAACTGAAAATCTTGGCATGAGAAAGGTGTGTGCAAAAATAGTCCCAGAGGAGCTCTTGCATCACAACAATGCACCAGCTCACACAGCATTGTCTGTGAGAGAGTTTTTAGCCATTAAACAAATAACTGTATTGGAACACCCTTCCTGCTCTCCTGAGCTAGCCCCTAGTTACTTTTTTCTTTACCCAAAGATAAAGGAGATATTGAAAGGAAAACATTTTGATGACATTCAGGACTTCAAGGGTAATATGATGACAGCTCTGATGGCCATTCCAGAAAAAGCATTCCAAAATTGCTTTAATGTGTTGAGTAGGCACTGGCATCAGTGCATAGCTTCCCCAGGGGAATACTTCAAATGTGACCATAGTGATATTCAGCAGTGAATTATGTAGCACTTCTTCTAGGAAGAGCTCACGAACTTAATTGTCAGACCTTGTATATCACCAAATGACTCTTTATGAGGGTGGAGTTTTCTAGAATGTAGATCATGAACAAGGCACAATTTCTTTCAGAAGAGAGAAAATTGGAACTGCATGACTAGTCTTTAAAAAGCCTCAGTAACTGGGAAATTAGGGGAAGAAAGTTAGGGCCTCTGCTGTTTCACCAAAGGTGAACCAGTCTTCTCCCATAACAGCAGAGAACAAGGCCACGGGTTTATGTTGACTAGACCTTTCTTTGCACAGGTATATCTGGCAACAGGATTTGAGGACTCTTGAGAGATACATGACTTAGAAAGGACTTTGTGTTTCTGATTTACTTTGAATGTTTGTGTGTGTTTTTTTTTTTTTTTTTAGAAATGACTTATTTACATTACCTCTTAGTACCTCCTGCTCCTTTAAATTGCTGGAGCTAACTTCCCCCATAAAATGGGTGCAGTTTTTCCTCAGCATTTGGAGGGATATAAAACTGTTTCATTGTTCTTGAACTTCTTATTGATCTAGGCAATAAGAGATTCAGAGTAATATACACTCTTATCCTCCCTCAAGGTAAATAAATGTCTTAATGATACTGTTCTGTGCATGATCTCTTTCAGAGCTGGATGAGATACACTGGCAACTTAAATTGTGCCCTTATTGTTTATTATTTTTTGTGCAGAGAACAAAGATCATCTGTGCATAAAATCACTCCAACATTTCCACTGTTTTCACCAAATAGCAGATTCTTAATTATATTCATTAGTGGAATAAGGGGCATCGATAAATAAAACTATAAAGAACATTATTGTTTAATTTCAATTAATGAATCCAGCAACTCCTCTTACCAAATGCTTCCAGAACTAGTTTACTCATTCAACAAGCATTTTGTGTTTATACAATGCCAAATGCTGATCTAAGTATTGGAGATATAGCAATACACAAAGAAACGCAAGGTGTAGTATCTCTACAATCTTATATTTTAGAAGCATGAGATAAACAATAAACAACAACACAAGTGGCATAAAATAAAAAAGAAAAAAGTGTTACAACCTAGACAAATGAGGTGACTTGATAGAAAGAGACTGGAGCAGGGAATGAAGAGTTCCACTACAAAGCATGATTAGAATCACCTTTCTGAGGAGGGGACATTTAAGCTGGCACCTGAAACATAAGATAGACCCAATCTGCAGAGATTGAGTGTAGAGCATCTCAGTGGAGCAAAGAACACATTCAACTTGTCCCTCCAACAGGAATAAGCTGGGCATTCAATATTTAAAGACGCTCTTCGTGCCTGGGACATAGAGTAGGGGGAGGGAGCAAGGAGGTAGGTGGGACCAGATGGCATAGAGGTTTCTAGGTCATGATAAAGCACTGAGGTATTTTTCCAAGCAAAATGAGAAAGCATTGTAGAGTTTTTAAAAGCAGGGTAGCATATGATCTATATTTTATGAGAATCATTTTGATGATTTGAGATAGAATAGTGAGTCAAATTTGGACACTATAAGATGGGGTAAGAGGCTGTTGAAGGGACTAGGTGAGAGATGGTGATGGCTTTAGCAGTGGTGATCTCAGGAGAGAGGGAGAAAGAAATTAACAAGGAGGTGGAGTCAACAGGATTTGGTAATGGGTCAGAAATAGAAGGTGAAGGAACAAGGGGAATAAATGACTTCTGGTATTTTTTTTTTTTTTTTTGGCTTTGTAAACAGCAGAGTTTTATACAAATATAGAGTTTTGCACCTTCAAAGCCATCATTCCAATAACAACACTTATTCAATTAAACAAAACATCTTAAAAATATTTTAATAATGTACAATACATTTACAACTTAATCTGATTAAAAGACTCCAACAGAATTTTTAGTACCTACAACAGAATTTACAGATGCCTACAATAGTTTTTAGATTAGTTTATAGTTAAATATATTGCCTTAGGAAATACCACAAATACAAATTCATGGTTTACAATATCCTCATTATAGCAAGAAAAAAAAATAGAGTCATAGACTCTCTTTTAAGCTTTTATTATGCCAAGTATTTAAATGTTATTCTCATTATGACAAAAGAATAATGCTCTTAAAGAAAAATCTTTTCTAAAAGAAAGATTTTTATTATTCGATGGACCAAGAACGTCCAGGAAATTCCATAGTAAAATGTGGCTATCTTTTCCATAAAATAAATAGAACAGCTGCAATCTCTGGATATCCCTTAAAGCATAAACTCTGAAGATTCCACTTCTCTTAACTGGCCCTTAAGTAAATGACTTATAACAAATAAAAATAAACACAATTTTAGAAACTAGTTAACACCACTGGCCTGAATTTATTTGTTATTTGCTTTATATCTCTAAGAAATTCCACCATGAAGTATATATTAAAAATTAACGGTTATTTCTAATTTATACATACACCAAAATGCTCACTCTTACCATGGAAGCAAAGCTTACTTCTGAAAATAATCAACAGAAATAATATATAAACACATGCTTTGAAATACACTAAGAACATAGTCCTATGTTCTATGGATTAAAATGCAGAGGTCTCTGTACATATATAAATAAACACAAACACTTAATTTGGGACATATTGATACTATATGACTATGTGCACACATACGTACACCGTAAAGCAAATTTTGACAATATTTCTAGTGACAATATACTTTCTAGCCCCAACTGCTGGAAAGAAAATAAAAACTTAATATGAAAGTTACTTTTCTGTTTTTAAATATAATTTTTAAGTAGAAAAACAAACCCAATCCTTCTCATTGCAACATGGACTGAACTCTTAATGGTTCAGAATCAAGAATCTCTTTAGTTGTTCCCCCAATGTAAGAGAACACATAAGCTTTCTCTCTCTATTCAGGAAATCTGATCATCTACAGTGTTTTGTTTCAAAAACCACTTTCCAAGACATGAGGTGGCCATGCTGGTTAAATTCTTTCTGCTGTCCACTTTACACCTGATATAACCATATAGGTTGGCACCTTGTAGTATCACGCCAATGATAGCTACCACCAACTACTTTACTCTGAAGGAGAAGAGGATACTAAGGGCAAATATCACCCACAGCACTGGACAGGCAGTAAGTCTCAACCAAAAGATTCTTGCTTTGGCCTCTGAAATGGTTTTATTCTCTTGAGAGGATGCCTTCCTGGACTCAAACATCCAGTGGCTCTTTCCGTCTTCATCAATGTAATTCCACCAACATAGGCCAGCTATTAGTCTACCTGTGACATTCTTGACAGCCCAAAAGTCACATGACAACAAGATAATTGTCACCATAAAGGCAGTAAAGCTGCTGCTGAGCAATTCACAGAGAAGACTACATTTGCACTGATTCAAAAGAATAAATGGAAATATGATGCCACAGGATGTCTGATTTGGGGGTATTTGGGCTTTTAGTTGTCTCCTCTTCTGCATCAAATAGTGAAACATCTTTAATGTCATCATTACTATCCTGCTGCAACATGGTGGCCCATCACCAGCCTTACTCTGGTATTGTCATTTACAAGACAGAAAAAGGTAAGAAAAATTAGTATTTTCTGTTGTGCTTTGTTAGGAGAAGTTTGCAGAAATTAATAGTTGTGTTAGATCTGTCAAGCTTGGAAAGCCTATTATAAATATGGTCATGTCACATTAGAAATTGGTCCTCAAAGGGAGATTAGGATTGAACATGTACATCCGGGGGTCATCATGAAGAAAACTGTAATTAAAGTCAAGGGACTAGATGAGATCATCAAAGGGAGAGAATGTCGAGAGCCAAGAAAAGAGTGGGACTGGGTGCTCACAGGGGAAGAGGGACTGGGTGGGACACTTAGAGTGCCCAGTGTGGAGTAAAATATCACTTTAATGGAAAGGAGATCAGCTGCCTGGGAGTGGGTTAAATTTAAAAAGGGAGATTGGGCAGAAAATCTTTTCATGCTTTGCTGTGAAGGGGAGAGAATAATGTGCAGTTGGCTAGAAAGGGGTGTGGGGATCAAAGAAAGATTTGTTTATTTACTTTTTGCGATGGAACTACTGGTGCTTGTTTATCAGTTGATGGTTGTGGGAGTGAGTCAATGTTGGTGTCAAACAGCAAAATTCAGAGGCTTGGTAACAAAATCTTCCCTACTGCCTATTTTAGAGGATTAATTATGCCCTTGTGTCTATCCCAACAATGTTTGCTTAATAACATTTATAAAATTTTATATGGTTAACAATGTAAATTTTTGTCTCCCAGGTGGATTGTAAACTCCTTGGGAAAGTACGTATTCTTTTTTGATTATCAGTTACATATGTGATCTCAGCTCCTTTACACAACAGCCCTTTATGGGCGACATAATCTATTTTATAAATGAGGAAATTTCAGACTCTAAGTGGCACAATAATGTGGGTGGTGAGTCTAAGGCAGAGTTGAAATTCAAATTCAGGTCGGCCTGCCTCTAAACCACGAGCATTCCCTTGCCACACTTCTGTCTCAATGCTTTCTGCTATGTATCCCCAGTGCCTAGTTAGCACAGTTCAGTATCAGGTACATACTATCTTGGAATTCAATATTGGTGAAAGAAGTAAAACAAAGCGATGTTAATAAACGTGAAAACCCTGCAATTCAAATACTCTCTCTTCCCTTTGTTTTTGACAATAAATTCCACGTGTTGATCTAGAGGGAACATCCCAGATTGTTGCAGCCACACTGGTCCTTCCCCTGGCATCCCACTGCACTTCTTGACCAGGAGGAAGGCATCAACAGGGGAGCCTCCTGCTGGAGGGAGTAATACTGACTTTCCCAGCTACTGCAACTTGGCTTCAGAACTGGCTGGGCAGAAGAAGCAGCTGCAAGTTGAGAACCTTTGGCTGAGGGAGTGAGGTGGTATGCTGCAATCAGGCAACCGCCAAAGTCACAGAATTCGATTTGTTTATTTTTTTTACACCTCAAGATGATAATGATTTCCTTTTGTTTGGTGGTTTTCCTTCTCAGGAACAATTGCCAAATTTATCACATAATGATAATAACCTCATGCAGTTTGATGGCAAGAAAAAAAAGACAGCAGATTTCGTTTAAGAGCTTTAGTACTTATCTCGGGCATGAAATACACCTGCTCCTGTGTTCCATGTAAATTTAATGTAGAAAAGCAATTTTCTCTAGTTACCAGAAAGGAAATTACTGTGCCTAAAGCCAAATATTTGCTGTAACTGAAGAAACCCAATCCACTGTACCCAACGTTGCTATATGAGTCAGCTGTGCTTGGTTTTGCTCTGTTCTGGTAGACCCGAACTTGACTGGCCTGAACAGAGATCTTACAGGTGCTGACCCTGCCTTGTCAATGCAGTTCAGTGTTTACCAAGTGCCTGCTCTGTGCTGCCAACTTTTTGTATACACAGGCATACCTTAGAGATAATGTGGGTTTGGTTCCAGACCACCACATTAAAGCAAATATCACAAGACAGTGAGTCACACAAATGTATGGTTTCCCAGTGCATCTAAAAGTTATGGTTACATAATACTGCAGCCTACTAAGTGTACATAGCATTATGTCTATCATATAATGTACATGCATTCATGAAATACTTTATTGCTGAAAAATATTAATGATTATCAGAGCTTTCAGTGATGGATGGTTGAATTCTTGCCTTAATGTGGATGGCTGCTGACTAATCAGGTTGGTGTTTGCTGAAGGTTGAAGTGGTGGTGGTGGCAATTTCTTAAAATACAACATTGAAATTTGCTGCATTGATGGACTTTTCCTTTTATAAAAGATTTCTCTTTAGCATGTGATGCTGTTTGATAGCATTTTACCCACAGAATTTCTTTCAAAATTGGTATCAACTTTCTCCACTCATGCCACTGTTTAATCAACTCAGTTTATGTAATACCCTAAATACTTTGTTGTCATTTTTAACAATGTTCACAGCATATTCATATACAGATATATATTCTATCTCAGGAAATGACTTTCTTGGCTCATTCATAAAATGCAGCTCCTCATCTGTTCAAGTTTTTTTGTGACATTGCAACAATTTAGTCACACCTTCAGGTTCCACTTCTAATTCTACTTCTTCCGCCATTTCTACCACATCTGCAGTGACTTCCTTCACTGAAGTGTTTAACGACTTAAAGTCAATCATCAGGGTCAGAATCAACTTCTTTCAAACTCCTGTTAATGTTGATATTTTAGCCTCCCCCATGAATCATGATTGTTCTTGAAGACATCCATAATGGTGAATCCTTTTTAGAAGATTTTCAGTTTGCTTTGGCCAGATCCATCAGAGGAATCACTACCTATGACAGCTAAAGGCTTTATAAAATATATTTCTTTGACTTGAAAGTCAAAATTACTCCTTGATCCACGGGCTGCAGAATGAGTGCTCTTTTGGCAGACATAAAAAAAAATTAATCTCCTTGAGATCAGACAGAGTAGATTTAGCATACTTTTTTGAGGGACCTAGGATTTTTTAAAAAATGAATGAGTATTGGCTTTTTTTTTTTTTTGAGTTGGAGTCTCACTCTGTCGCCCAGACTGGAGAGCAGTGGCTGCTCCCAGTCACTGCAGCCTCGACCTGCTGGGCTCCGGCGATCCTTCCGCCTCAGCCTTCCAAGTAGCTGGAACTACAGGCGCGTGCTACCACGCCCGGCTAATTTTTGATTCATTGTAGAGATGAGGTCTCGCCAAGTTGCCCAGGCGGGTCTCGAACCCACAGGCTCAGGCAATCCACTCACCTCAGCCTCCCAAGGCGCGGGATTACAGCCTGAGCCACTGAGCCCGGCTCACTGTTTTTTTTTTTTAAGAGATGGTGTCTCACTATGTTGCCCAAGCTGGCCTCCAACTCCTGAGCTCAGGGCTTCCTGTCTCAGCTTCCCAAGTATCCGAGACCACAGGCATGCACTTCCACATTTTTAGATATTTGTTATAGCAGCACTCCACTTCCAGATACCAAAATCTTTTTCTTCCCCCATGGCTGCTGTAACAAATTATCATAAGCTAAATGGCTCAAACAACACACATTTATTCTCTTACAATGCCGGAGGTCAGAAGTTTGAAATCAGTCTCACTTGGCCAAAACCGAGCCATGCTCACTTTGGAGGCTGTAGGAGAGAATCTTCTTCCTTGCCTTTTCCAGTTTCTAGAGGGATTTCTCATGGGGATTGGAGCTTACACTCCTGGCTTCTGGGCCTTTTTATCCATCTTTAATGCTAGTAGTTCAAATTTCTCTCTGCTTCATCATCACATCATCTTATCATGTAATCAAATCTTTCTCTGCTTCTCTCTTTTAAGGACACTTATGATCACATTTAAGACCCAGTTGAATAATCCAGAGTAATGCCTGCATCTCAAGATCCTTAATCACATCTGCAAAGTTCCCATTACCATATGATTTTATGAGTCAACTTGACTAGGCCACGGCAGTCAGATATTTGGTTTAACATTATTCTAGATCAGTGGCCCCCAGCCTTTTTGGCCTCAGGAACCGGTTTTGTGGCAGATAATTTTTCCACAGACTGGAGTGGGGGTGGGGAATGGCTTCAGGATGATTCAAGTGCATTACATTTATTGTGTACTTTATTTCTATTATTATTACATTATAATATATAATGAAATATATAGCGTCACCACCTCAGATCATCAGGCGTTAGATTCTCATAAGGTGCTCACCGCCTAGATCCCACACATGAGCAGTTCACAATAGGGTTCACGTGCCTAGGAAAATCTAATGCCACCACTGATCTGACAGAAAATGGAACTGAGGCAGAAATGCAAGCAATGGGGAGCAGCTGTAAGTACAGATGAAGCTTTGCTTGCTCTCTCACCATTCGCTTCCTGCTGTGTGACCTAGTTCCTAACAGGCCACAGACTAGTACCAGTCTGTGGCCTGGGGATCGGGGACCCTTGTTCTAGACGTTTCTGTGGGAGCATTTAAAAACAGATTAACACTTAAATTGGTAGGTTATCTGTGAAGGAAAGTACCCTCCATAATGTGAATGGGCCTCATTCAATCCCTTTAAGGCCTTAATGGAACAAAGACTGATCTCCTTGGAAGAAGAGAGAGTTCCGCTAGCAGACCACCTTTGAACTAAACTGCAACCCAGCCTACTGGCCTACCCTGCAGGTTTTGAAGTTGCCAGTCTCCACAATTGGGTGAGCTAATTCCTTGAAATAAATCTCTCCCCTACCTGCCTACCTACCTACACACACACACACACACACACACACACCCCTTATTGGTTCTGTTTCTCTGGAGGACACTAATACACCATACAAAGTAACATTCACATGTTCTTGAGATTAGAACCAGGATATCTTTGAAGTCTATTATTCAATCTATGGCAAATATTGTTCATTCTTTTCAAGTGCACACAAAATATTCACCAAAGTAGACCATAGGCTAATAAGTCTCAATGAATTTCAATCCTACAGGCTATGTTTTCTTATAACAATTGATTCAACTGATCCTTTTTTTTTTTTTTTTTTGAGTTGGCGTCTCACTCTGTCACCCAGACTGGAGTGCAGTGGCCGCTCCCGGCCACCGCAACCTCGACCTGCTGGGCTCCGGTGATCCTTCCGCCTCAGCCTTCCAAGTAGCTGGAACTACAGGCGCGCGCTACCACGCCCGGCTAATTTTTTGATTTATTGTAGAGATG